>SNQJ01S0010595.1:147318-158832 GCA_010110895.2 Picea sitchensis | reverse complement strand
TTCAAACAATATATATATACATATATATAATTTTATATAAAATCGACATTATAAAAATAGATAATGAATATATAGCTAATTACCACAGGACGATATTCATTTGATCCCCCATCAATGTGCCCATATTTCCTATAATTATTTTTAGCTGTTGCTATTAAAATTATTACAGGATGTGTAAGGAAACATTTTTTGCAAAGGCAATAACATCTACCATCACCCTTTTCACTTGCTTTACTTTTTTTCCCACCTCTAATATTATGCAACATTCTTCCACACAAAAATACCCTTTCTGAAGTTCTGAACTGCTGTTGTTATAGCAATTAGATTGTCGCAACATCTCTAGTTTGCAAAATATTTATAGATATTTTTTTTGTCGCAAGGGCGACGAAAGTTGACCAAGTCAATGTTGACTTTGTCAAACATTGTAACGGTCAATGTTTACTTTATCAAATAGTGTAACGGTCATCATTGAATCGTCGCTCTTGCGACGATATCCAAAGGTCATCACAAGAGAGACGAGAGTCCACTATCTTCACGTTCGTCACTCTTGCGACGTAGATCTGGTTTCGTCACTCTTGCGATGATAGCTGAAGGTGGCATCGGAAGCGCGACGAACTCGGGATAGATTTATTAAAAAATTAAAAAATTCAATTATTTATCTTCAATTGTGTAACGACATGTTACTTTCGTCGCAAGTAGTCATCGCAAAGTTTTCAATATGTAGTAGTGGTAGTAGTATAAGCTCTATTATGTCATATCTCGAGTTGCGTTTGGATAGTACCACTCCTTACATTGGTACTTGTGAAGGATTAATTATCTATCTCTTGCCTCTAGATTTCCTTCAATGATTCCAAGACATAGATCCATTGTGTATATCTTCCATGGCTATGAGCTATGTTTGACATGGATCCATTGTGTATCTCCTTCATGGCCATGGTCACTGCTTTCTATATATACATTCTACATGGATCTGCAATGTACTTGATTGGAAGCCATGATTATCATCACACCTGAGCATGGGTATGCTCACCTCAGGATTGAATATTCTAACTTGTTTAAGTGTTTTTTCGCTGTCCTTATATTGGATTTTGGTAACATTCACCCTGACACACTCCTCCATGAATATTATAATGTATTTTTCCATCATAATCTCTTATGGCCTCACACATTAGGGGGGATATGTTATAGCATCAATTTCCACCATTGAAGCATTGATTCTCTTATTGTCCTAGTCCCTATCCTACTTACAGACAACTCTTCCTCATACCTCCTTGAGACCTTCTAAAAAACACATTTTTGGAAGTTGTACACACCCTGACAGTTATTTAGCATGTGTATACAAGGGTACTCAAGAGGTAATCGTGTACATGTCAATAAATTATTAAAAAATTATACTTTTCCCTAATTAAATGTTGAGTTATAGGTTTGGTTAGTTTCGTAACTCCTTTTTTTCATACTCAACTATCTCTAACCAACTAGAGATGGCATCAATAGAGCATTTGTCTCATGCAGAAAGGTAATGAAAATAAATGATTCATTTTCATATCAGATAAAACATCAGTTTGGATACACTCTCCAATTTTGTAAGCCCATATACATCCTTGTTGCTACCAATTATTGGCCTAGAAACCCTTATTTCCAACCTTCCTTTTAATCACCATCCAATCTGACTAAGAGTCTTCCCTATATTTTCTTTGAGTTTGTGGTGAATCTGGAGCCAAACCAACCCTTATAGTAGGAGCTTGGGTGGAGGGACCCTAAGTCTATTTCGACAAGGCAGCGCCGCACATGAGAAGTAAAAGTTGTAACTACCTTAACTGCTAAATAAATATAGAAACTCATTCCTTCGAAAATCATTGTGTTTGTAATGTTTAATTTGCAATATTTTCATATATGCTTTGTAGAATACTAATTGCTTTGATCATTATTTTATATTTCATTGGAATAACGAGTAGTTATTAGTATAACTACCTCTATGCGTAGTCTTGTATTTTTGATGTTCTTGTAGGTTGTAGAGGAGCTATTGAAAAAGAGTGAGGAGATTCCAATAATCAGGAATGACAACAATCATAAGAATACTAGTGAGTTAATCCTTCTTCTCCTCTAGATAGTTATTTATTTCCTTTAAATTCGGTTATAATATATTTGTTGTGTGTTCTCTTTGGGATTTGATTTCTGTATGTTCATTGGTTTCTATAGTAATCCCACTAGTGTAGGGGATTTTCCCTTCAATTGCTATGGTAAAGAGGCTATTTTACCTACCCATATCTTTTTTCCTTCTCTACAACTATCCTAATCTTCCCAAGAAGACAATTGTCCAGATATGAAACATATATTTGACACTCTTCTTAAACTGGAGGAAGAAAGAGAAAAATACAAGAGAAAGCTAGGCCAACATCAAGAGGTATTAAAGGGTTGGTTCGATAAAAGTTCAGTTGGAAACAAATATTTTCAAGTTGGGGACCTAGTTCTGAAGTGGGACAAAGCCAATGAGCCCAATGGAAAGCATACTAAGTTCCAAAAAAATTGGCTTAGTCCATACCAAATTCATGAAAGAATACGACCCGGGACCTTCAAGCTCAAGACTTTGGAAGGGGATATTGAAGGACTCCCTGTCAATGGTTAGATATTAAAGAGATATTTTTCATGATCACCTAGGGTAATTTAGTTTTGTACATGGTAGTTTTATTTTCCTTTTTTACAAGTTATTTTCATTTTCAATTTGTACCTTACCTTTTTTTTTAAATGAATTTGTACATTTATTACCTTTTATGTTATTTCTTTATTTTCTTTTAAGTGATTGATAACTGATTTGTAAGCTCAACTAGTCTTTTTTATTCTAGTATTACCAGATAGATTGGAAAAAACTCCCTTCATGAAATTTTCTTAAAGACTCTTTGAACAGGGGAATCTATACTACCGAATTTTTCTACTAGAGTGTGACATTAGGGGATTGAGGGTAAGAAATGGAAGTATTGAGATGGACAAATATCAGATATTTGGGTAAACTCTTAAAGTTGTACACGTGGAGAAATATCAATAGAGTTGGATGTGTGTATGGTATTTTCCTTTCCATGGTGGTACTCATATGAAATCTTCAGAAATTAGATGCAAACAAGAAATACTAGCTTAAAGGTATTTTGTAGGTATTCTCTAAAATTCTCTTTCACTCCACTCTATTGTGCATATAGAAAGGCGGCCCATCACTACTACAAGTATTGACCATGCCTGCATATCAAAGAAACTTTCATATCATCCTGCTTTCTTCAAACCCTATTTTCATATGAAATATCTATATACAAAAATCTAAAAGGGTGAGCATAATGTGAACAAGAAAGGAAGTTGAAAGAACTATAAATAGTGTGGGGAGTAAAATTAAACCCATTGGGGATATGGACGTTCACTTATAGTAGGGATATGCTCATATGATACCAAAGCATCTTTGTTAGGGATATGAATGCTCATTGGCAACGAAGCAATGCTGGGAATAGAGAGATGAGGAACAAACTTGGCTTGTGATCAAATACAAACAATTTTCTATGGTTTCATAAATTAACTTGGAAAATGTTATTTTAGGCACAGACTAAGTAAGTCCATAAATTGATAGACAAAGAATGCCTGGAAAATTTCCTAGAAGTTGTTATTAAAAGTTGAAATCTTTCAGAAAGAAAATATTTCCAAAGTGGAATCCATAGAATAGGGAAAATGCTATGTTTTCACTGAAGAATATATCATCAATATCCTAATTTAATACAACATATAAGTTTTCTAATGATCCGAGATAACTATTTCATCCCATCTATCGCCAATTATTGTTCCTGCAACAAATCCAATTGAGTTTTCCTATTTTGGGAAAATTAAATGGCCCCCTATTGAATTTTACAGAAGCTATGAAAAGAGAAGGATAGTTCCTTGGATCTAAGGGTTCTTGTGATAATTACAATGGGGGGAAAGTTCAATCACTTTTGATTTCATTTCTTGATGTGAAACTGTTTCATGACAATGATGTTTGCTCAAACAATAATTGGTTTTCAACTGTGGCTTCTATTAGATTCGTTTAAAATATTTAACTGTAAATATTTTATTTTTACTGGATGATGCAAATATAATAGACACGTGTCTCAAGTATTGATTCTTATCAGATTGTAGAATTTTCTCTTTCGGCCTCTCGGGATGATACATAATCTTGTTCAGAGCTTCTTTTGCAGCTCGCAGGCTGCAATCCTATTAGGAATATTCTCGTCGAGATGCTATTATCTGGGTGTCAAATTAGCATGTTTTGTAAGTTTTCTGAAGTCCACCACCCACAAGCCTATCGGATCAAACCTCATGGGTTTTTCCTAGTGGGATCATGAGGTAAAATTTCATTATGATTTTCCTGTAGGCCGCAATCCTGTTGGGTTTCCCTTTTCGGGATTTTCTCATCGAGATGAAAGTTATCATTGTTTTGTGTTTTCTCTAAATTCCATAGCCCATAACCCTAACGGAGTCACCTTTTTATTCCTTTTTGAAAGAACAATGTTCCTTATTATTTGTCTCGAAACTCATACCCTAGAATCCTATCAAACTTCTCCTAGCGGTATTTTCCCATTGAGGTCATTTGATAACTTCACAAAAAATCTTTCCCAAAGTCTGTATCCCACAAGTTTTGGGGGAGAACCTTTGTGTACTTTTCCCGTCGGGGTGGTGAATTAGCCTTGTGATAATATTCCCACAAGCCTATCAAGTTTATCTCTTTGGAATGTCTTTGTTGGAATGTTAAGGTATCAAATATCCTCCACGCAAGACATCCTCCCACAATCTTGTCTCCGCAAATATCCTACCACATGCTTATCTTCACAAGACTTCCTCTCGCAACCCTGTTTCTGCAAGAATGCTTATACTATACCTTTACCACCTGTGAAATGATTGAATTTAATGCATTAATGGTTTGATGGTAAGTCGACGAAATGCAGAGTATAGACTTGATGGATTATCCAATAGAAATTATTACTTAAAGTGTGTGGATTAATGTACATCAGTGAAATCTTGTTTATAGTTATTACGAATTTTCATTGAAGTGATTATCACGCAATAGAGTCGAATGATATAGAGCAAAGATATCAATTTTCTATGTTTTCTTATGAAATTTATAGCGAATTTCATAATTTATTGTGAAACCCTTACTCTGTTTTGAATTATACAGGTTTGTTGGGCCTTCTATATGTAAATTTAAATTACATCTAGGGAAGCCCCTGAGTCATGACTACTAATGTCTTAATTCAAGGAAAAGCTCGAGATACCCTGCTCATGTCTGATACTAATTATTTCAATGGGATAAATGGATTATATACATGGAGTGAACTATATAAACTCTTTGTCAATGAGAACTTTCTAGTAGAAGACAAAGATATCAACATGTACATGAACATCAAGAGAAGTGGTCTCTATGCCATAACGCCCTAACCAACCATTCTCCCATTGATGTATCTCGATGGGAATATAAACCCTAGAAGTGAAGACATAAATGATGATGAGTGAGACTGGTAATACCATAGCTTCATTGAATCCAAACATTATCCAACAAATGTATCGATTTCCAGCACCAAACATCTTCCTCAACAAGCCATTTTTGGATGCCTTCAACAAGGAAAACCCTAGCTTGGTTGATGTAGTTGAAGATTGGTGGGATGAGGATATATGAAATTCCATACAATGGACAATAGAGTATCTCTCACACAATATTTCAAACCACCATATTAACTCCTCACAGTGAGATTTGCAGGCTCTATGGAGAAGCGGTGAGTACCCATTTCAAGCTGGAATGGACACCGATTGCACATGTTGTAGCAAAAATAGGACAAATATTCAACTGGGAATAGATATTGTTCTCCATCATATTTCAAGCTACCCAAGAAGCTCCCATCAACAAAAAATAAGGTTTTTATATGTTGGATTTATTAATTGATGCAATTTGCACTTCTATTTCCTTTTCCATAAATTAATTAGAATTGGAACCCTAATTCCCCTCCCATCTATATCTATTTCTCAAAATTGTGGGAGAACAATTTTAAGGGACATTTTTATGATATTGTTGATTACTTTGTACCCCCATTATATCATGTTATTTTTGGTCAACAACAACATAAGTTATCCCCAGAAGCCCTCGAAACCCTAAGGGATATAGGAGACTGGTATATAAAGAAGCACTATACATATAGAAAAATATTTGGGTGCTCCTCTCCACCTCATATACTCCCTAAATATGTCCCAGATAGATTCATATTTAGGAAAATAGCCTACTATATAGTGGAAGAAGGAATTATTGGGTCTTTATCCACTAGCAATAAGAAAACTTCGCCTAAGTTCCCGATCAGAGTAGGGAACTTTACTAAATGTTCCACATGCAAGAAAATAAGCACATGCTTTAAATGAATTAATCATATGTACAGGAGTGGCAAGGAACCATGACCCTAGGAAGGTGGTGTTGGACCATACAAGGACTTTGGGAATGATACCTAAATTCCAACATGATCAAAATGAAGAATGCATCTTCTTCCAAGGGGTTAGGTCTTTTGAAGAAGTACTAGCCTACATCCAAAATAATCATCAATAGGAAAGACTCTAGGATGAATGAGAATAAATGAGGATATTTTTCCAATAACAAAGGAAGAAACTAACATATGGTGATCAAGAACAATAAGAGGCCAACAAAAAGGCCCAATAATAGAAGAAAGAAGAAGGGACCAAAAAGGTTATGGAGACAGAGGAGCATCTAAAAAATGAAGAGCAGAAAAAGAAGAGATAAGAAATAAGGAAGAGGAGGCTAGGAATAAGGTTGAAGAACAAATCAAAGCTAAGGAAAAAACCCTCAAAGCTATACAACAAAAAAAAGAACAAGAAATAGCTTGCAAGGCTACAAAGGAAGAAAGAAAAAGGAAAGAGCAAGAAGAAAAGAAATCAGAGGAAGAGAAGAATTTAGAGGAGGATAGAAATAAAGGCACTAGACCTAACATTTGAAAATGAATCATGATACTTAATTATCCCATTAAACTTGGTACCCCACTCAAAGCAATAACATTTGGCTTCTCTTACTCCTCTTCCTAGTTAATGGATTATGATGATGTTGTGGTGCCCCTGGGAAAATATTTTTTCAGCAAATCCAAAAGAGGGATTGACAAGAACTCATCCAAGAGACAAAGGATAGAAGAGGATCCCAATAAGGAAACTCCAATCATGGTAATTGAATGGAATCTTAGAGGGAAATATCCCCAAACAAACACAATTGAGACAACCTCTACTCTACGTGCATTTGCAGGAGCCAATACTATCATTGTTAATGAGCTCAATGCTTTGGTGGAATCCTATAAGGTAAAAGTGTTGACCCTTGAACAACATATGTAGTATAAAAAGGTTCAATTAGAAAATGAATTCAAAGACTTGGAAAACCAAAAGGATCATCTTCATAAAGATGATATAGATACTCTCAAACGGGTGCATGCACAAGAGATGGAAAATTTAACATTTGAACATCAAGAAAAATAAGTCTTTCTGAGAAGCAAAAACACAGAATCCAAGAACTAGGATACAAAGTATAGATACTTGAAGTCAATTTTAAAGAGAGAAATAGATAAACCCATGCATTGGTTCTTATAAAACAAGAGGTTGATCTTACCAATGAAAACTTGAGAGAGGCCCAAAGGAGCTTCTTTAATGAATTGAATGACATCCAAGATTGCCATGAAGATACAAACATGTTATCTAACAAGTTGGGTGAGAAAAAGAACCAATATAATATTTCCCAACATTCATTTGATAAGATTATGCATTGGAAATGTTTGCACATAGAAACCCCTACAAACTTGTTTAGATTTGTTGAAAGCGAAAAAGGGAAAATTCAGGCCTTACTAGATAGTTGGAAGACATCATTCAAGCACATCGATGAGACCATAGAAAGTACCAACAAGACTTGCTCCAGACTATAGAACTCTATTGATGAATTATTAGATCATTTTGGGATGCCTACCATGGATGAGTTACATTAGGAAGTCCCTAGAAATATAATAATTGTTGAGATGGAGTAAAACATAGATGATAGCAAACAAGCTATTGACCAACTCAAATAAGTCAAAAAAGAAGTTTTTAAAAAATATTTTATATAACCAGTTAGGTTGGCCACTACATCAAATGCCTACATCAAAAGGATCCATAGATATCTAAAGAGGTAAGTTGTTGACAGAATATATGATGGGGAACTGCAAATAGATGTTGGAATACTAAGGGGGGGGGGGTGTGAATCAGTATGAGCACTTCTACCACTTTTAACCACAATATATTTTCTTCAAATTTATCAGAATTATTCAATAGTTTATCATCAATGTATCATCTATGATTGCATTAAATATTTTATGAGCATATAATCATAAGCAACATCACATCAAATACACAATACACCCGTATTTATGTGGAAACACAAATGGGAGAAAACCATGGAATGTTTTCTTATATATATGAAGAATTCATTCATAGGAGGAACAAAATTCCAAATTCTCTAGCTGCAACTAGAAGGAGGCTTCAACCCCCTATTCTCAGGCTCCAACCCGAAGTAATCTACAACTCCCTGAATTCTATGGCTCCAACCAAAAGGAGGCTACAACACCCTGATTCTCAGGCTCCAACCTGAAGGAAGCTCTAACTCCCCGATTCTCCGGCACCAGCCGGAAGGAGGCTACAACCCCCTTTCCTTACCCCATCCCGCCACCCTGAAATATAAGTGTAAACCAAACTGTGACTACCACAATCACTGCCATTGTCAACCTATCATTGTATCCAACCTGTCACATCAACCTATCACTGTCAATCTATCACATCAACCTATAACATCAAACTATCACTGATCAACTTGTCCAACTTGTCACTATCACCCTATCACTGTCAACATGTCACTGATCAATCTGTCCAACATGTCATTGTCATAGATACTCAACAATATCTTCTCACATGGATCACATACCAAGAACACCTCTCAACTAGGTGTCCAACATCCCCAACACATGCCTCTACCAAGCATGTACCCAATATTACAAACATATCATCAAAATATATGTGTCTCAACCATGTACTAAAGCATGTACCAAAACATCAACATGTACCATACCAAGTATCAACTGTGTACCACAACCTATACCACAACAAGTGAATCAATCGTGCACCAACACCTGTACCATGTACATCAACACCATACCATGCACCAATCTTGTACCATACAATGTATCAACCATGTACCATATCATGTATAAACCATGTACATAAACACATGTATCATACCATATACCAACAATGTATCTCAACCATATAACATGTCACTCAATCATACCATACACTATGTACCATCAGATATACAAAGCAAGTACTATCAATGGTGTACCTCAACCAAGTACCAATATTGCCAAGAGAAATATCTCATACATGTGTTTCCATATACCAAGTGTATTCCTCAACAATGTTTCAATATCAATGATATGCCTCTAACATAAAAACCATACACCATGTGCCAATGCTTCAAGAATATACCAAGAAAAATCCTCAAACATGTACAAGAGAATCATCACCATGTAACCAAACTAGATACCAAGATAGCCACTGATGATTTTAATCAATGTGTCATAACATCACCAAGGTGTACCATACCATGTATCATCACCACTATGCATGTGCCATAATAACATGAGAATAAGCCTAAAAACTAACACATAAGCATACCTATTATCATGTAGTTGACTTGATACACAGTAACACAGACCTGTAACTTTTCCTCATAACTCAGATACCTCATACTAGAATTCTCCCAAATTTATCTTAGCCTCGAGGGACTAATAACTGGTGCCTAGCAGTGCCTTGCATGACGATCCCTAGACAACCCACGAGGGCCTCGCATGACACCCTCAATATGACCCACGAGGGTCTACTTAATTAGGTTTACATAAAAACCCTAGCACTCTATAGCTTCAAAACTTTCACTCTTTCTTCTCACTTTCTCTGTTGCCTCGAACTTGACATCAAATTCACCAATAGACCATAATATTCTCACAAGATTATTCAAGGTATGTGTATATAGTTATGAGAGACTTCTTGAAGTGTATTTATACTCTTTCTTAGAGACCTCTCTCCTTAATCTTAGGGCTTCTAGTACTCTCTTGTTACAACCACTTTACCCTTTCATTAATTGACTAGTAACCAATTAGGGGATTCTTAACCATTCTTCGGGGCTTCAAACTTCATGAAGCAATAATTCCTCAACTGTGAGGAACCACATGGCATGCCACCTTTCACCAGAAGTAGAATGATGAGTAATATCCATCTATGAGTGCCTTACCTACATTTACATTGTCCTTCATGTCCATATTCCTCAGCCAACTTTGAGTCCCATAACCACACCTTTTAGGCTTCATGTAGACTTCATCAAATGAGCCCATCACATCTGCTGACATCAACCAATCTTGTTGACATGAATGAAAACTAACTCACCATTAATATTAGACACATATCTAGGTCTTCTGGACTTCTCCAAGGGTTGACATCAATGACAATCAACTGTCCAAACCAACTATCCAACAATCTCCCCCTTTGGAATTGATGGCAACACTAATGGCATGCATTGATGGAAACACTCATTCTCATATGAATACTCATGCTCAATCTCCCCTTGTGAACATCACTCCCCTTGTATCCATTCCATTTCTCTTATACCTCCCCCTTTGACATCAATGGAAAATGGTGTCACTCCTTGGGGTTCCTCCCCCTTTCTTCGTGCATTTTTTATTTCTCTTTGTTTCCATGCCTTTGTTCTTTCTCTTCACATGTTTCTTTTCAAGGTCCTCTTCTCTTTTAATAACTAAGAATGACTCCCTTGAAAGCATACCTTCTCTAAATAATCCATCTCTGACTTCATGTGCTTGACTCTTACTCTTCTGATCTTTATCTTTCTCTCCCTTTGACATCATGGGAAAAAGGATAACCCCCCCTATCGGCATGTCTTCCCCTGTTTGTATGTTGTTGATCTTCCTTTCTGGAATTGTTTCTTTGATGATTTCTCTTCCCTTGAATTCTCTATAGGATGTGATGTGGATCAATGTATGACTACCTGTAAATGTTTCATTTCCTCTCTTCAAGTGCTTTCTTATTGTCCATTGGTGCTTCCTCCTGAAATTCATTGACATATATAAAAAACATTCATTACTTGATTTCTTCATTCAATTTTCATGTTCACTTGACCATATTATTCAATGATTTCCTTCTAAGGATATAGCTTCTGCTGATGGTTTCTTTGTGTCTTTCATTGTTTCTTTTCTATGACCAACTAATTCCAACTATGAAAGGATTCCACTAATTCCACTAATTCCAATTTTAAATACATTGCTATGCATATTCTCTTACCCATGTCTTTTATACCTACTAAGCATATCATAAATCCATCTTTGTCCATATGTCACAAGATGTCCATAGATTTGCTACTCAACTGTCCACAATGTTGAC
>SNQJ01S0010595.1:132602-147268 GCA_010110895.2 Picea sitchensis | reverse complement strand
ATATAGCTAATTACCACAGGACGATATTCATTCGATCCCCCATCAATGTGCCCATATTTCCTATAATCATTTTTAGTTGTTGCTATTAAAATTATTACAAGACGTGTAAGGAAACATTTTTTGCAAGGGCAATAACATCTACCATCACCCTTTTCACCCTCTTTGCTTTCTTTCCCACCTCTAATATTATGTGACATTCTTCTGCACAAAAATACCCTTTTTGAAGTTATGAACCGTTGTTATTATAGCAATTAGATTTTCGCAACATCTATAGTTTGTAAAATATTTATAGATATTTTTTTCATCGCAAGAGCGACGAAAGTTGACCAAGTCAATGTTGACTTTGTCAAACAGTGTAATGGTCAATGTTTACTTTATCAAATAGTGTAACAGTTATCATTGAATCGTCGCTCTTACGACAATAGCCAAAGGTCATCGTAAGAGAGACGAGAGTCCACTATCTTCATGTTCATCGCTCTTGCGACGTAGATCTAGTTTTGTCACTCTCATGACAATAGCTAAAGGTGGCGTCGGAAGCGTGACGAACTCGGGTTGGATTTATTAAAACATTTAAAAATTCAATTCTTTATCTTCAATTGTGCAACGAAAGGTTACTTTCGTCGCAAGTAGTCATCACAAAGTTTTCAATATGTAGTAGTGGTAGTAGTATCAGCTCTATTATGTCATATATCGAGTTGCATTTGGATAGTACCACTCCTTACATTGGTACTTGTGAAGGATCAATTATCTATCTCTTGCCTCTAGATTTCATTCACTGATTATGAGACATAGATCCACTGTGTATATCTTTTGTGGCTATGACCTATGTTTGACATGGATCCATTGTGTATCTCCTTCATGGCCATGATCACTGCTTTCTATATATACATTCTACATGGATCCACGGTGTACTTGATTGGAAGCCATGATTATCATCACACCTGAGCATGGGTATGCCCACCTCAGGATTGAGTATTCTAACTTGTTTATGTGTTTGTTTGGTGTCCTTATATTGGATTTTGGTAACATTCACCCCGACACACTGCTCTATGAATATTATAATGTATTTTGCCATCATATTCTCTTATGGCCTCACACATTAGGGGGGATATGTTATAGCATCAATTTCCACCATTGAAGCATTGATTCTCTTATTGTTCTAGTCCCTATCCTACTTACATACAACTCTTCCTCATACCTCCTTGAGACCTTCTAAAAAACATATTTTTGGAATTTGTGCATGCCCTAACAGTTATTTAGCATGTGTATACAAGGGTACTCAAGGGGAAATTGTGTACATGTCAATAAATGATTAAAAAAGTATACTTTTCCCTAATTAAATGTTGAGTTATAGGTTTTGTTAGTTTTGTAACTCCTTTTTTTTCATACTCAACCATCTCTAACCAACTAGAGATGGAATAAATAGAGCATATGTATCATGCAGAAAGGTAATGACAATAAATGATTCATTTTCATATCAGATAAAACATTAGTTTGGATACACTCTCCAATTCTGCAAGCCCATATACATCCTTGTTGCTACCAATTATTGGCCTAGAAACCCTTATTTCCAACCTTCCTTTTAATCACCATCCAATCTGACTAAGACTCTTCCCTATATTTTCTTTGATTTTGTGGTGAATCTGGAGCCAAAACCAACCCTTATAGTAGGAGCTTGGGTGGAGGGACCCTAAGTCTATTTCGACAAGGAAGCGCCGCACATGACAGGTATAAGTTGTAACTACCTTAACTGCTAAATAAATATAGAAACTCATTCCTTCGAAAATCATTGTGTTTGTAATGTTTAATTTGAAATATTTTCATATATGCTTTGTAGAATACTAATTGCTTTGATCATTATGTTATATTTCATTGGAATAACAGGTAGTTATTAGTATAACTACCTTTATGTGTAGTCTTGTATGTTTCATGTTCTTGTAGGTTGTAGAGGAGCTATTGAAAAAGAGTGAGGAGATTCCAATAATCATGAATGACAACAATCGTAGGAATACTAGTGAGTTAATCCTTCTTCTCCTCTAGATAGTTATTTATTTCCTTTAAATTCAGTTATAATATATTTGTTGTGTGTTCTCTTTGGGATTTGATTTCTGTACGTTCACTGGTTGCTATAGTAATCCCACTAGTGTAGGGGATTTTCCCTGAAATCACTATGGTAAAGAGGCTATTTTACGTACCCATATATTTTTTCCTTCTTTAAAACTATCCTAATCTTCCCAAGAAGACAATTGTCCAGATATGAAACATATATTTGACACTCTTCTTAAACTGGAGGAAGAAAGAGAAAAATACAAGAGAAAGCTAGACCAACATCAAGAGGTAGTAAAGGGTTGGTTCGATAAAAGTTCAGTTGGAAACAAATATTTTCAAGTTGGGGACCTAGTTCTGAAGTGGGACAAAGCCAATGAGCCCAATGGAAAGCATACTAAGTTCCAACAAATTTGGCATAGTCCATACCAAATTCATGAAAGAATACGACCTGGTACCTTCAAGCTCAAGACTTTGGAAGGGGATACTGAAGGGCTCCCTGTCAATGGTTAGATATTAAAGAGATATTTTTCATGATCACCTAGGGTAATTTAATTTTGTACATGGTAGTTTTATTTTCCTTTTTTACAAGTTATTTTCATTTTCAAGTTGTACCTTACCTTTTTTTTTAAATTAATTTGTATATTTATTACCTTTTATGTTATTTCTTTATTTTCTTTTAAGTGATTGATAACTGATTTGTAAGCTCAACCAATCTTTTCTATTCTATTATTACCAGATATATTGGAAAAAACTCCCTTCATGAAATTTTCTTAAAGACTCTTGGAACAGGGGAATCTATACTACCCAATTTTTCTACTAGAGTGTGACATTAGGGGATTGAGGGTAAGAAATGGAAGTATTGAGATGGACAAATATTATATATTCGGGTAAATTCTTAAAGTTGTACATGTGGAGAAATATCAATAGAGTTGGATGTGTGTATGGTATTTTCCTTTCCATGGTGGTACTCATATGAAATCTTCAGAACTTAGATGCAAACAAGAAATACTAGATTAAAGGTATTTTGTAGGTATTCTTTGAAATTCTCTTTCACTCCACTCTATTGTGCCTATAGAAATAAGACCCATCACTACTACAAGTCTTGACCATGCCTGCATATCAAAGAAACTTTCATATTATCCTGCTTTCTTCAAACCCTGTTTTCATATGAAATATCTATATACAAAAATCTAAAAGGGTGAGCATAATGTGAATAAGAAAGGAAGTTGAAAGAACTATAAATAGTGTGGGGAGTAAAATTAAACCCATTGGGGATATGGATGTTCAATTATAGTAGGGATATGCTCGTATGATACCAAAGCATCTTTGTTAGGGATATGAACGCTCATTGGCAATGAAGAAATGCTAGGAATAGAGAGACGAGTAACAAACTTGGCTTGTGATCAAATACAAACAATTTTCTATGGTTATATAAATTAACTTGGAAAATGTTATTTTAGGCACAGACTAAGTAAGTCCATAAATTGACTAATAGAGAATGCCTGGAAAATTTCATAGAAGTTGTTATTAAAAGTTGAAATCTTTCAGAAAGAAAAGATTTCCAAAGTGAAACCCATAGAATAGGGAAAAGGCTATGTTTTCACTGAAGAATATATCATCAATATCATATTTTAATACAACATATAAGTTTTCTAATGATTTGAGATAACTATTTCATCCCATCTGTCGCCAATTATTGTTCCCAACAAATCCAATTGAGTTTTCCTATTTTGGGAAAATTAAATGGCCCCCTATTGAATTTTACAGAAACTATGAAAAGAGAAGGATAGTTCCTTGGATCTAAGGGTTCTTGTAATAATTACAATGGGGGAAATTTCAATCACTTTTGATTTCATTTCTTGATGTGAAATTATTTCATGACAATTATTTTTGCTCAAACAATAATTGGTTTTCAACTGTGGCTTCTATTAGATTTGTTTAAAATATTTAACTGTAAATATTTTATTTTTACTGGATGATGCAAATATAATAGACACGTGTCTCAAGTATTGATTCTTATTATATTGTATGATTTTCTCTTTCGGGCTCTCGGGATGATACATAATCTTGTTCAGAGCTTCTTTTGCAGCCGGTAGGCTGCAATCTTATTAGGAATATTCTCGTCAAGATGCTATTATCTGGGTGTCAAATTAGCATGTTTTGTAACTTTTCTGAAGTCCACAACCCACAATCCTATCAGATCAAACCTCATGGGCTTTTCCTAGTGGGATCATGAGGTAAAATTTTATTATGATTTTCCTATAGGCTGCAATCCTGTTGGGTTTCCCTTTTCGGGATTTTCTCATCGAGATGAAAGTTATCATTGTTTTGTGTTTTATCTAAATTCCGTAGCCCATAACCCTAACGGAGTCACCTTTTTATTCCTTTTTGAAAGAACAATGTTCTTTATTATTTGTCTCGAAACTCGTACCCTAGAATCCTATCAAACTTCTCCTAGCGGTATTTCCCCATTGAGGTCATTTGATAACTTCACAAAAAAGCTTTCCCAAAGTCTGTATCCCACAGGTTTTGGGGGTGAACCTTTGTGTACTTTTCCCGTTGGGGTGGTGAATTAGCCTTGTGATAATATTCCCACAAGCCTATCAGGTTTATCTCTTTGGAATGTCTTTGTTGGAATGTTAAGGTATCAAATATCCTCCCTGCAATACTTCCTCCCACAATCTTGTCTCCGCAAATATCCTCCCACATTCTTATCTTCACAAGACTTTCTCTCACAACCTTGTTTCTGCAAGAATTCTTATACTATACCTTTCCCACTTGTGAAATGATTGAATTTAATGCATTAATGGTTTTATGGTAAGTCGACGAAATGCAGAGTATAGACTTGATGGATTATCCAATAGAAATTATTACTTAGAGTGTGTGGCTTAATGTACATCAGTGAAATCTTGTTTATATTTATTATGAATTTTCATTGAAGTGATTATCATGCAATAAAGTCGAATGATATAGAGAAAAGATATCAATTTTCTATGTTTTCTTATGAAATTTATAGTGAATTTCATAATTTATTGTGAAACCCTTACTCTGTTGTGAATTATATAGGTTTGTTGGGCCATAGATATGTAAATTTAAATTACATCTAGGGAAGTCCCTGAGTCATGACTATCGATGTCCTAATTCAAGGAAAAGCTCAAGATACCCTGCTCATGTCTGATACCAATTATTTCAATGGGATAAATGGATTATATACATGGAGTGAACTATATAAACACTTTTTCAATGATAACTTTCTAGTAGGAGACAAAGATATCAACATGTACATGAACATCAAGAGAAGTGGTCTCTATGCCATAACGCCCCAACCAACCATTCTCCCATTGATGTATCTTGATGGGAATATAAACCCTAGAAGTGAAGACATAAATGATAATGAGTGAGACTGGTAATACCATAGCTTCGTTGAATCCAAACAATATCCAACAAATGTATCGATTTCCAGCACCAAACATCTTCCTCAATAAGCCATTTTTGGATGCCTTCAACAAGGAAAACCCTAGCTTGGTTGATATAGTTGAAGATTGGTGGGATGAGGATATATGCAATTCCATACAATGGAAAATAGAGTATCTCTCACACAATATTTCAAACCACCATATTAACTCCTCACAATGATGATTTACAGCCTCTATGGAGAAGCAGCGAGTACCCATTTCAAGATGGAATGGACACTGATTGCACATGTTGTAGTAGAAATAGGACAAATATTCAACTGGGAATAGATATTGTTCTCCATCATATTTCAAGCTACCCAAGAAGCTCCCATCAACAAAAAATAAGGTTTTTATATGTCGTATTTATTGATTGATGCAATTTGTACTTCTATTTCCTTTTCCATAAATTAATTAGAATTGGAACCCTAATTCCCCTCCCATTTATATCTATTTCTCAAAATTGTGGGAGAACAATTTTAATGGACATTTTTATGATATTGTTGATTACTTTGTACCCACATTATATCATGTTATTTATGGTCAACAACAACATAGGTTATCCCCAGAAGCCCTCGAAACCCTAAGGGATATAGGAGACCGGTATATAGAGAAGCACTATACATATAGAAAAATATCTAGGTGCTTCTCTCCACCTCATATACTCCTTAATATGTCCCAGATAGATTCATATTTAGGGAAATAGCCTACTATATAGTGGAAGAATGAATTATTGGGTCTTTATCCACTAGCAATAAGAAAACTTGGCCTAAGTTCCCTATCAGAGTAGGGAACTTTACTCTACTAAATGTTCCACATGCAAGAAAATAAGCACATGTTTTAAATGAATTAATCATATGTACAGGAGTGGCAAGGAACCATGACCCTAGGAAGGTGGTGTTGGACCATATAAGGACATTGGGAATGATACCTACATTCCAACATGATCAAAATGAAGAATACATCTTCTTCCAAGGGGTTAGGTCTTTTGAAGAAGTACTAGCCTACATCCAAAATAATCATCAATAGGAAAGACTCTAGGATGAATGAGAATAAATGAGGATATTGTTCCAATAAAAAAGGAAGAAACTAACATATGGTGATCAAGAACAAGAAGAGGCCAACAAAAAGGCCCAATAATAGAAGGAATAAGAAGGGACCAAAAAGGTTATGGAGACAGAGGAGCATCTAAAAAATGAAGAGAAGAAAAAGAAGAGATAAAAAATAAGGAAGAGGAGGCTAGGAATAAGGTTGAAGAACAAATCAAAGCTAAGGAAAAAACCCGCAAAGCTATAGAACAAAAAAAAGAACAAGAAACAGCTTGCAAGGCTGCAAAGGAAGAAAGAAAAAGGAAAGAGCAAGAAGAAAATAAATCAGAGGGAGAGAAGAATTTAGAGGAGGATAGAAATAAAGGCACTAGCCCTAGAATTTCAAAAGGAATAATGATACTTAATTCTCCCATTAAACTTGGTACCCCACTCAAAGCAATAACATTTGGCTTCTCTTACTCCTCTTCCTAGTTAATGGATTTTGATGATGTTGTGGTGCCCCTGGGAAAAATTTTTTTCAGCAAATCCAAAAGAGGGATTACCAAGAAAGCATCCAAGAGACAAAGGATAGAAGAGGATCACAATAAGGAAAATCCAATCATGGTAATTGAATGGAATCTTAGAGGGAAATATCCCCAAAAAAACATAATTGAGACAACCTCTACTCTACGTGCATTTGCAGGAGCCAATACTATCATTGTTAATGAGCTCAATGCTTTGGTGGAATCATATAAGGTAAAATTGTTGACCCTTGAACAACATATGTAGTAGAAAAAGGGTCAATTAGAAAATGAATTCAAAGACTTGGCAGACCAGAAGCATCATATTCATAAAGATGATATATATACTCTCAAACGGGTGCATGCACAAGAGATGGAAAATTTAACATTTGAACATCAAGAAAAATAAGTCTTTCTGAGCAACAAAAACATAGTATCAAAGAACTAGGATACAAAGTATAGATACTTGAAGTCAATTTTAAAGAGAGAAATAGATAAACACATGCATTGGTTCTTATAAAACAAGAGGCCGATCTTACCAATGAAAACTTGAGAGAGAGGCCCAAAGGAGCTTCTTTAATGAAATGAATGACATCTAAGATTGCCATGAAGATACAAGCATGTTATCTAACAAGTTGGGTGAGAAAAAGAACCAATATAATATTTCCCAACATTCATTTGATAAGAATATGGATTGGAAATGTTTGCACATAGAAACCCCTACAAACTTGTTTAGATTTGTTGAAAGAGAAAAAGGGAAAATTCAAGCCTTACTAGATAGTTGGAAGACATCATTCAAACACATCGATGAGACCACAAAAAGTACCAACAAGACTTGCTCCAGACTATAGAACTCTATTGATGAATTATTAGATCATTTTGGGATTCCTACCATGGATGAGTTACATTAGGAAGTCCCCAGAAATATAATAATTGCAAAGATGGAGTAAAACATAGACGATAGCAAACAATCTATTGACCAACTCAAATAAGTCAAAAAAGGAGTTTTTAAAAAATATTTTATATAACCATTTAGGTTGGACACTACATCAGATTCCTACATCAAAAGGATCCATAGATATCTGAAGAGGTAAGTTGTTGACAGAATATATGATGGGGAACTACAAATAGATGTTGGAATATTGAGGGGGGGCGGGGGGGTGAATCAGTATGAGCACTTTTACCACTTTTAACCACAATATATTTTCTTCAAATTTATCAAAATTATTCAACAGTTTATCATCAATGTATCATCTATGATTGCATTAAATATTTCATGAGCATATAATCATAAGAAACATCACATAAACAACATCACATCAAATACACAATACACCAGTATTTACGTGGAAACACAAATGGGAGAAAACCATGGAATGTTTTCTTATATATGTGAAGAATTTATTCATAGGAAGAACCAACTTCCAAATTCTCTAGTTGGAACTAGAAGGAGGCTTCAACCCCCTATTCTCAGGCTCCAACCTAAAGTAATCTACAACTCCCTAAATTCTATGGCTCCAACCAGAAGGAGGCTACAACACCCTAATTCTCAGGCTCCAACCTGAAGGAAGCTCGAACTCCCTGATTCTCCGGCACCAACCGGAAGGAGGCTACAACCCCCTTTCCTTTCCCCATCCCACCACCCTGAAATATAAGTGTAAATCAAAATGTGACTACCACAATCACTGGCACTGTCAACCTGTCATTATATCCAACCTATCATTGTATCCAACTTGTCACATCAACCTGTCACTGAAAATCTATCACATCAACATATAACATCAAACTATCACTGATCAACTTGTCCAACTTGTCACTATTACCCTATCACTGTCAACATGTCACTGATCAACCTGTCCAACATGTCACTTCCACAGATACTCAATGATATCCTCTCACATGGATCATATACCAAGAACACCTCTCAACTAGATGTTCAACATCCCCAACACATGCCTCTACCAAGCATGTACCAATATTACAAAAATATCATCAAAATATATGTGTCTCAACCATGTACTGAAGCATGTACCAAAACATCAACATGTACCATACCAAGTATCAACCATGTACCACAACCTATACCACAACAAGTGCATCAACCGTGCACCAACACCTATACCATGTACATCAACACCATACCATGCACCAATATTGTATCATACCATGTATCAACCATGTACCATATCATGTATAAACCATGTGCATCCACCATGTACATAAACACATGTATCATACCATGTACCAATAATGTATCTCAACCATATAACATATCACTCAATCATACAATACACCATGTACCATCAAATATACAAAGAAAGTACTATCAATGGTGTACCTCAACCAAGTACCAATATTGCCAAGAGATGTATCTCATACATGTGTTTCCATATACCAAGTGTATTCCTCAACAATGTTTCAATATCAATGATATGCCTCTAACATAAAAACCATACACCATGTGCCAATGCTTCAAGAATATACCAAGAAAAATCCTCAAACATGTACAATAGCATCATCACCATGTAACCAAACTAGATACCAAGATAGCCACTGATGCTTTTAATCAATGTGTCATAACATCACCAAGGTGTACCATACCATGTATCATCACCACTATGCATGTGCCATAATAACATGAGAATAAGCCTAAAAACTAACACATAAGCATACCTATTATCTTGTAGTTGACTTGATACACAGTAACACTAACCTGTAACTTTTCCTCGGAACTCAGATACCTGGTAATAGAATTCTCCCAAATTTATCTTACCCTCAAGGGACTAAGAACTGGTGTCTAGCGGTGCCTCGCATGACGATCCCTAGACAACCCATGAGGGCCTCGCATGACACCCTCAATATGACCCACGAGGGCCTGCTTAATTAGGTTTACATAAAAACCCTAGCACTCTACAGCTTCGAAACTTTCACTCTTTCTTCTCACTTTCTCCGCTGCCTCAGACTTGACATCAAATTCACCAATAGACCAAAATATTATACCATAATATTCTCACAAGATATATATTCAAGGTATGTGTATATAGTTATGAGAGACTTCTTGAAGTGTATTTCTACTCTTTCTTAGAGACCTCTCTCCTTAATCTTAGGTCTTCTAGTAATTTATTGTTACAACCACTTTACCCTTTCATTAATTGACTAGTAACCAATTAGGGGATTCTTAGCCATTCTTTAGGGCTTCGAACTTCATGAGGCAATAATTCCTCAACCATGAGGAACCACGTGGTGTGCCACCTTTCATCGGAAATAGAATGATGAGTAATATCCATCTATGAGTGCCTTGCCTACATTTACATTGTCCTTCATGTCCATATTCCTCAACCAACTTTGAGTCCCATAACCACACCTTTGAGGCTTCATGTAGAGTTCATCAAATGAACCCATCATGTCTGCTAACATCAACCAATATTGTTGAAATGAATGAAAACTAACTCACCATCAATATTAGACACATATCTAGGTCTTTTGGACTTCTCCAAGGGTTGACATCAATGACAATCAACTGTCCAAAACAACTATCCAACAATATCCCCCTTTGGAATTGATGGAAACACTAATGGCATGCATTGATGGAAACACTCATTCTCATATGCATACTCATGCTCAATCTCCCCTTGTGAACATCACTCCCCTTATATCCATGTCATTTCTCTTATATCTCCCCCTTTGACATCAATGGAAAATGGTATCGCTCCTTGGGGTTTCTCCCCTTGTCTTCATGCATTTTTTATTTCTCTTTGTTTCCATGCCTTTGTTCTTTCTCTTCGCATGTTTCTTTCCAAGGTCCTCTTCTCTTTTAATAACTAAGAATGGCTCCCTTGAAAGTATACCTTCTCTTAATAATCCATATTTGACTTCATGTTCTTGACTCTTACTCTTCTGATCTTTCTCTTTCTCTCCCTTTGACATCATGAGAAAAAGGATAACCCCCCCTATCAGTATGTCTTTCCCTGTCTGTATGTTGTTGATCTTCCTTTCTAGATCTATTTCTTTAATGATTTCTCTTCCCTTGAATTCTCTATAGGATGTGATGTGGATCAATGTAGGAATACCTATAAATGTTTCATTTCCTCTCTTCAAGTGCTTTCTTATTGTCCATTGGTGCTTCCTCCTGAAATTCATTGACATATATAAAAAACATTCATTACTTGATTTCTTCATTCACTTTTCATGTTCACTTGACCATATTATTCAATGATTTCCTTCTAAGGATATAGCTTCTGCTGATGGTTTATTTGTGTCTTTCACTAGTTCCTTTCTATGACCAACTAATTCCAACTATCAACGGATTCCACTAATTCCAATTGTAAATACATTGCTATGCATATTCTCTTACCCATGTATTTTATACCTACTAAGCATATCATAAATCCATATTTGTCCATATGTCACAAGATGTCCATAGATTTGCTACTCAATTGTCCACAATGTTGACCCATCTATCATTGTACTATTCTGAAGACTTCTATGATGTAATTGATCATCACATATTCCTTCTATTTAACTCAATCAAGTGTGTCCACTGATATGATCTATCTTCACATCAGACTGTGCATGTATGGAACAATCTTTACTGAATATATCCATGCCTGAACATATATGTGCAATCCACCATACATGACTGACTACTAGAAAAGTGTGTCATTGATATTTTGCACAATTGTTCATTGATGTCTGCATGGGAACACTGCTTCTAAATCGATCAATCTGTCATTTTGTACTTCTAGTATCTGACTGCTATGAATTTATCTATGCAAACACTTCAAGATGCTTGAAAGATGGTGCCTTGATCTGTAGTAGCTATTGCATAAACTCCCCCTATACAATATTCATATTTACTAGGAGTATCCAAGACAAATGGATCATCACAATGGAGGAATCTTCCCTAATGCAGAGTAATATTCCTCGTCATCTCTAGACTTATCATCTCTCTAAATTCTGAATTCTTCCTTTTTGTTTGTGGATTCATTATGATCTTGCACTACAATTTCTTAGAGTACAATCTCTTGGGCTTGTTCTTTATTCACCTACTCTTTATTTCTTTCTCACACTACTGCAAATCCTACGATCTCTGGGACCTATTCTTTATTCACCTTTTCTTCTTGTCTTTCTTTTCTTCTCCAAACCTTTGTGTATTTGACATCGATGTTTTCTTTCATGGAGGGATTTATCATGCTTATGCAATGCTGAAATTTGTGACCATAATTGTGTCATTTGTAACATTTAATGTTGTGGGGAGCCGTATAGGTATTTCTTGTCTAAACATTTCTTCCATATGTTCTAAAATCTACAACCTTATGTCCAAATTTAGTACAAATAAAGTAGTGACCATAAAATAAACTTTCATACCTGGTAGTCAATGATCTTATTTGCATTGCAATCCTTCTGAATTCATGCCTTGGTTGTGTTGATATTATGGTAGCTGCAGGAGGTATTTACCTCCACGTGTAAACCTGATGAGAATAGAATACTCTGGGAAGCAAGAGAAACCCTAATGAGTTGGCTAATAACCCTAGAAGAGTTGTCGGCTCAAAAAGATAATTTGTATTAGGTTATTAGCCTCCAAGAGAAGAAGTCGGCCAGAAGAAATAATAATAATATGAATAGACAGATGCCCAGAATAAGAAGTCGGCCCAAGCAGTTAGCCAGGAATACTATAAATACAAGGCACCAGTCACTCATGTGTCACAGCCTCAGAATTGCATGGAAGCAACTGATGCACACTTCAGTGCCCAGTCTTGTGCGCAGGCTTGAGGAGAGCTGCCATTGTAGCTGCTGCAGCTAGCAGTTACGTTTTGGCTTGGACTATCTCTTGGCTAGGATTTGGACTATCTGATCATCTCTTCATAATGTGCTATCCTTAGGGAAAGGTGCACTACCCTCTGTATGGATATCTATCCTAGGGTTTACTTCCCGAATGATTCTCTGTCAAGGTTAAGGTGCTCGGAGGGTGGCTTCGGCCTATGGTTGGGTGACAAGGGTATTGTCAATGGTAAAATGAGCACACAGTCTTCTATATTCTAACAGTTTATGGGCCCACACCTCCTTCATTCAGTCTAAATGCTGGAAGGAAGCATAGCCGCTAAGATATTGAGCTCGCTGAGGAACTGCTGCTAGGGTTACTAGCAAGAGCAGCTTCCAAGACACTGCAGCTAGGGTTACTAGCAGGTGCAGTTGCAGAAACCCTAATCCTCTTGTCGAAGCACCTAAAGTGAAGGGATTGACCTAATCTCAAGATATATCAGTGTGCCCTAGCCTAGCGCATCTCCTGGTACACTCAGAAATCCAAGACGTGAAGTTTGAATTTCTGGTCAAATCTAGGGTTTGACCAAGTCAAAGTAGCCATGATTTATTCTATGAAGTCAGAGAACAAGTTAGATGGAACCTCTAACTTCATAGCATGGAATACAAGGATTGACCTCATCCTTGCCAAGAATAAAGTGTTGGATATCGTGAAAGGAAAGATCGTGGAACCAAAGTTTGAAGAAGGAAAAGAGAAGGAACCACATAACATTGCAGTTATGGAGAAGTTCAAAGATAGTGACATCAATGCCATGAGTATCATAGTGGAGTCTATAAAAGACCACTTGATACCCTACATCTCCCATCTTGACTCATCGAAGAATATGTATGATTCCCTAACAAATCTCTTCTCAGTCAGAAACATTGGACAAGTGATGAGTCTAAAGAATGAGCTCTGTGACATGAAGATGAATAATGATGATAGCATAACATCATACCTTGTGAGGATCTCTCAGTTAAGAGATCAACTACAAGCTATTGGAGAGATCATTTCAGAGAAGTAATTGGTGAACATAATACTCAATGGTGTTCCCAAGACGTGGGATGCATTTTCCACAAGCATGAACACAAGGAAGGAGTATATGATATTTGAAGAACTTTGGACTTGTTGTGCTCAAGAAGAATCCAGAATCAGTGCAAAAGAGAAACCCTAAAATAAGTATGATGATCAAGCCTTCACAATAATATTCAAGAATTTCAGGAACAAAAGGAATTTTGGTTCAAGGAGAAAGCCAAATCAAGAGAAGGACATTTCAGAAGTACAATGCTTCAACTGTTGAAAGTATGGTCACTACAAGAGTCATTTTCCTGAGCTAAAGAAAAGAAAAGGGACACATGAAGCATCAGTTCCCGAAGAAAAGGAACCTACAAAGAAGACCAAGCAGGATGAAAGAGACTTCTTCTTATGAAGGTAACAATACTATTATTAGTTCTTGTACATATCCCATTTGCATAATCTTTGTACAGATATTGTATATCTATCTCTTAGAAAGAAAATATGTTCCAAGAAGAACTATATCCATGGAAGAACAACAAGATAAGGATTTATATACAAGAAAGGATGAAATATATCATGTGAAAGCTATTACAAGATAAGTCGAAACCAGAATCAATCCTGAAGAAACCAGGAAGAAGCAAAGATAGAAAGAAGTTAGTAATCAAGAGGAAATTAGAGAAAGACTTATGACGTTTTGAAGAAGACAATAATATGGAAGCGTGGACTCTGTCAGACGAAGGGAGCCGATTATATATTGCAGAAGACAATAAGGATGTAGACGGAAATTGTGGACTCTATC
>SNQJ01S0010595.1:113472-132420 GCA_010110895.2 Picea sitchensis | reverse complement strand
CCAAAGAGAAACCTTGAAGTATCCATGGTTGTCCATCCACATCTATGATCCTATGATGAAAGAAGGAAGTGCAATATTTAGGGCATGGAATATATAATAAACTCCATGGACCCAAGAGCTAAAGAAAAACATGAGGAAAAACATGAATATTCCAAGAAAGAAGAGAAGCCTGAACAACCAGTCATTGTATCAAGAATCTCAAGACTATCAGCCTAATATGAAGGAAATCAAGCAGAACTGAAAGTTGTGATGAAGAACAGTGTATGGAATACTTATGAATGAAAGCATTGCACTATCTAGAACTAGAGGTTCTCCCAGATGGAGGGAGAAGACTATGATGATTGCTCGTTCTGGTAAACCAGACATACCTCTACATGAGTCATTATATCATCTATGGGTTGGAGTCCTACATCAAGATGAATGCAAAGAATGTTTTCCAGAGCAATTGAACAAAGAACGTATGAAGAGAAACCTCAAGACCTTGAGGCATACCAGGAAGAGATATTTGTATACAGATGGAAGGAAAATTGATGGAGAACCTCCAATGCACAACAGAAGCATGGTGAAAAATATCTATAACAGAGATATTACTACTCAGTAGATCAAATCTCATGATGATAGAAGAAGTGCCACATGTATATGTTCCAATGTTCCAACAATGATATACTTTATTGATTAGAGCTACATGAAGCCTTCAGAGAAAACCAGTGCTCCAGACTGAAGTACATTTGAAATAAAGCATTACATTATTCGTGATGAAGTCTAGAAAGGACAAAGTGGTTCTCCAATACATATCTCCATATATGAGTAGATAAGAAAACATTTTGTTAAATCTTCTATCCAAGATGAAAGAGTTTGCGTACTCAATATGGAGCTCATGGAGACAAATTCCTTATTGAAAAAGGAAGATATGACTCCCAGGTTGGGAGGAAGCACTGATGTATTATTGATTGATGGACAATCATTTTTCAGTTCAAAAAATGGTCCAGGATGAGCAGTTTCCTTTCCAGATCGGAAAGTGGATTGAGATTTATGATGGACAGCGATTTCCCATTGTGGTTAACATGGGAAGTGGTATAGATTGTTGATGTATCATATAAAATGACTTCCCATTGTGGTTAACATGGGGAGTGGTCTAGGGAAGTCTCTCTTCTTGAGGGTTACTCAAGAATACTGGCCTGCGTCATCGGACAACGATTTCTCATTGTGGTTAACATGAGGGATGGTTCGTTTTGGAGGTTGATGCAGGACAGTCTTTTCCTCTTGTGGTTAACAAAGGAAATGATCCGAACAGTCATTCCTTAGGGTTATACATTATCTCCAGGGTGCACTTTGATTAGTGTATGAGGAATGGCCCAGGGTGGGGAATGGTCCAGGCTCAACAATAAGGGACAGAAATTCCTTAGGGTTTATACATTCTCTCCAGGGTGCACTTTGATTAGTGTAGGAAGAATGGCCCAGGGTGGGGAATGGTCCAGGTTCAGAAATCAGTGACAAGCATTCCTTAGGGCAGATTCATTCTCTCCACGTTACACTTTGTTTAGTGTCGGAGGAATGGCCCAGGGTGAGGAATGGTCCAAGCTCAGAAATCAGAAAAAATCATTCTTCCTTGTTTGAGAAGAATAGGGAAAATAGCCCATTGTTGATGTTCTATACTGAGGGCAGATATTCTTTCAGATCTCACATATGTGAGTGAAAGATTGGCCCATATGATTCATTTTATATCACAACATTGTTTATGTGCAGGTTGATATCAGATGATTGTTATGAAGACCATATGACAGTAGATGTATACTACTATGGTGGATGTGCTCCACTGTTCATGACTATATGTTATTGATCAAGTACTTGTTTTCTCCTTGGTGTGGTAGTGTACCACTGGATTGTAGTTATGTACTACTATGGATAGACACAGTTGTGTTCTATCTTTGTTACAATTGCCTTGAAGACTATCAACAGTTTGGTAAATGATTATCATCCAGATGGATGATTAAAGGACAGCGATTTCCAAACGGAAAATGGTTCAGAACATCTACTCTTCTAGGACATATGTCCAGATTAGAAGAATGTATCTTGTATCACTCTATGGTTTGAGTGACTTATCCAACATCATGTATGATTACTCAGATGAAGTATGGCTTTGAGAGATGATGCAGCTGATGACACTGATGGTAATGATGATGCTCATGATCTAAAGTCATGAGATAGTCTAGATGACTATGTTGATGCTACTGGGTGAATGGTATGTTTTTGTGCTCAAGAACATTACCTGTAATACCTCCCTAGATAGGAGGGAGTGTTGATATTATGGTAGTTGCGGTAGGTATTTACCTCCACGTGTAAACCTGAAAAGAATAGAATAATCTAGGAAGCAAGAGAAACCTTAATAAGTTGGCTAATAACCCTAGAAGACTTGTCAGCTCAAGAAGATAATTTGTATTAGGTTATTAGCCTCCAAGAGAAGAAGTCGTCCAGAAGAAATAATAATAATATGAACAGACAGATGCCTAGAATAAGAAGTTGGCCCAGGCAGTTAGCTAGGAATACTATAGATACAAGGCACTAGTCTCTCATTTGTCACAGCCCGAGAATTGCAGAGAAACAATTGGTGCGCACTGTAGTGCCCAGTCTTGTGCGCAGGTTTGAGGAGAGATTCCATTGTAGCTGCTGCAACTAGCAGTTACATTTTGTCTTAGACTATCTCTTGGCTAGGGTTTGGACTATATGATCAACTCTTGATAATGCGCTACCCTTTGTATGGCTATATAGCCTAGGGTTTACTTCCGGAATGACTCTCTATCAAGGTTAAGGTGCTCAGAGGGTGGCTTCGGCCTATGGTTGGGTGACAAGGGTATTGTCAATGGTAAAACGAGCACACAATCTTCTATATTCTAACAGGTTGATCACAATCTTCTCGTTTGTTGATTCCTTCATCAATATTGAAGATTCTTTGTTGTTTGAATGTAGAGGTTCTTCTTTTATATCCATCTCTTTTGTAATATTCTTCTTGAGTCTTATACACTTCTTGAATGTTCTCCTTTAGGGGCTTGCATTCTTCCTTCTTCATAAAACCTTTGATGACTTCTACATAAATCTTAGGCTTCTCTTCATTTTTCCCTTTCGTTAACCTATAATGTTTCTCTTCAAATTTCTTTTCTAATGATGTGGATGTTTCTCTGTCTCCAACATTCTTGCAAAGATTGATGATTTTAACTCTCAATGTGACAACTTCTTCTTCAAGCTTCTCAACCTCTTCTTCTTTCTTAATCATCAGAATCTTCATGATTTCTTATGTTCTCTTTACTTCTTCAAGTTGGTTCTTCAAAGTGATTATTTCTTATTCAAGTATTCTTTCTTATTGACCAAATTCTGCTTCAAGCTGGTTTAAATCATGAGTTCTTTCCTGGAGATGATCTGTCAAAATATTCTCTCTCTTTTCTACTTCCTCTTTTTGTGCTATTATTTTGGCTTCTAAACACTGCTTCTCTTCCATCTAACTTTTGTATGTTTCTTTAATCTTTCTAGCTTCTTCTACTTGGAATTTTAGGCTCGTAATCATTTTTTGTACTTCTTAGGGGCTTGTAAAACCTTACTTTAGCTTGATCAATTCTTTCTTGAGAGATTTGTTTTCCTCTCTTTCTTTTTTCAGTTCATCCAAAGCACTGATCAATTCTTCTTCAAGATCTACTATGCCTTATTCACAATCTTCTTCTTCTCAATCTATCTGACATGATGAGCATATTTCTTCTTGTTCTATACCGACATCTTCCTTAGCATTCTCTGTCTCTGTGATGGGAGAAAAGTAGATATTATGTAGCTTATCCAAATTTTCTTTAACTGATGAACATTTTCCCACTTTGTCTTTTATTGAATCAAGTAATCCTTCCAAGATCAAATTCAATACTATTTTGTAGTTCTTTTTCAATTCCTTCTTTTCTACAATCTTTAGAGGTTTCTTTGTAGTAGTGTACCCTATAACAATTGAGTGTCAAATATCATACCCATGTGTCTGTAAAAATGTTTTCATATTTCAACTCCACATTTCATACTTATGAACATATGACCATTGAACTATGGTATTTCATTCTTATACAACTTGTTTCTCTCCATGATCTACCTTCTAGTGGTTAAACTATTTCCTGAAGGAACCGGCTCTGACACCAATTGTTGGAATACTGAATGTGGGGGGTGAATCAATATGAACACTTTTACCACTTTTAACCACAATATATGTTCTTCAACTTTATCAACAGTATTCATCAGTTTATCATCAATGTATCATCTATGATTGCATTCAATATATCATGAGAATATAATAATAAGTAGAATCACATCAACAACATCACATCAAATACATAGTACACCAATATTTATGTGGAAAACCAAATGGGATAAAACCACGGAATGATTTCTTAAATATATCAAGAATTCATTCATAGGAAGCACCAACTTCCAAATTCTCCAGCTACAACTGGAAGGAGGCTCCAACCCCCTATTCTCAGGCTCTGGCCTGAAGGAAGCTACAACTCCCTAAATTCTCTGGCTCCAACCAAAAGGAGGTTAAAACCCCTGATTCTCAGGCTCCAACCTGAAGGAAGCTCAAACTCCCTGATTCTCCAGCACCAACCAAAAGTAGTCTACAACCCCCTTTCCTTTCCCCATCTTGTCGCCCTGAAATATAAGTGTATACCAAACTATCACGACCATTGTTAACCTGTCACTGTATCCAACCTGTCACTATATCCAACCTATCACATCAACATGTCACTATCAATCTATCATTTTCAACCTGTCCAACCTTTCATTGCCACCCTGCCACTATCAACCTATCACTGATCAACCTATCGAAACTATCATTGTCACCAATATTGAACCATAACCTCTCACATGGATCATATACCAAGAAAACCTCTCAACTAGATTTCCAACATCACAAACATGTGCCTCTACCAAGCATGTAACCAGATCACCAACATATCATCACAAGATATGCGTCTCAACCATGTACCGAAGCATGTACCAAACCATCAACATGTACCATAACAAGCATCAATCGTGTACCAGAACCTATACCACATCAATTGCATCAACCATGCACCAACACATGTACCATGTACATCAACATCATACCATGTACCGATCACGTACCATACCATGTATCAACCATGTACCATAACATGTATCAACCATTAAGCCATGTACATCAACACATGTACCATACCATGTACCAACAATCTATCTCAACAATATAACATATCACTCAATCATACCATACACCATGTACCATAAAATATACAAAGAAATTACTATCAATGGTGCACTTCAACCAAGTACCAATATCACCAAGAGATATATATCATACATGTGTTTCCATATACCAAGTGTATTCCTAAAAAATGTGTCAATATCAATGATAGGCCTCTAACATAATGTAATATGCCAGATCTAAAAAGTATGTAGAACAGAAATAAAATGCTAGAAATGGTAGATGAACAACAATATAACCAAAATAACACCACAATAACACTGAAATGACAACAGAATAACACCAAAAATATCACTTCGATTACTGAGAGCAATGTTCACTTTCCTCTTCTAGTGGGCAACCTCCAATCGAGCAGATCTCTATTATAATAATATCCAAGCTAGGGTTCTCATACCCTCAACTCCTATTTATACTAAATATGTCTATCAAGAGAACCATCTAGAGGAATATCCTTCTAGAAGTTAAATCTTCTATTAGGTATTCTTACATTCGACTTATTCTAATTTATTGCAAGTCCTTATTAATATTGACCTTTATTACATCAGAATACATTGTTCTACCTATGTGAGGGGTTAGGTCCCTAACACATAAAAACCATACACCACGTGCCAATGATTCAAGAGTATACCAAGAACAAGCCTCAAACATGTACCATAGCATCATCACCATGTAACCAAACCAGATACCAATATAGCCACTAATTCTTCTAATCAATGTACCATAACATCACCAAGGTGTACCATACCATGTATCATCACCATTATGCATGTTCCATAACAACATAAGTATAAGCCTCAAAACTAATACATAAGCATACTTACGATCTTGTAGCTGACCCGATACATAGTAACAATGACCTATAACTTTTCCTCAGACCTCAACAACATGGTACTAACATTCTCCCCAATTTATCTTAGCCTTGCAGAACTAAGAACTAGTATCTAGCAGGGCCTCGCGTGACGAGCCCTAGACAAGCCGTGAGGGCCTCCCGTGACACCCTCAAGCTAAACCTCAATGGCCTATCAAGAAATGAGAAATATTTCCACACTAAACCTAGCAAAGGAGAAGAAAAATTTAATCAAGAATGTAAATTACAAAGCAATCACACAATACATAGATATTTTACCCTGAAAACCTAAACCCGAGAAAACCATCATTCCTTGAGAGTTATTCTCTCTTGTTTTCTTATTCAATATGAATAAAAGGTTACATGTCTAACCTTGGTCCACACCTAAGACACAATCGAAATCATACCCTCTTTCCTGTGGAAGAACAACCCTATAGCCAATCCAAATTACATATACATGACCAACAACCTATGATTCATTCATTCATTATCCTTTACGGCCATACAACATGCCTCTTTATAAGATTTACAATAGGAAAAACCCTAAATACTTAGTGCCCAAAAACAATTACAAATCATGCAGATCATTGGCTACAAATCCCGCGAATCTCAGGATTCTATTACAGTTGACTCCAAGTCGTATTACCAGTCAACTAGCATTCATCCTTCATTCGGTGTTCAGTTGGTCACCACACATCTTCCTATCGACCTCTTGTTGGTTGACCCCATTGAGTTGTTTTCAATTCCTTTACCATGCCAAACTACCTTGACCTTTGACTTCGACATTAACTGGTCGACTCACCTTGAACCTCTGACTTGTTGTCGATCCACCTCGACTTCGACCGTCAGACAATTCACCTCGATTAGACTTTCACTGCAAAGAATATAACAACCCAAAATTCACCCACTTGTTGTCTTATTTGCTGAAATAGGATATTCTTGAACTTTCATTCATAGGCCCATGGAAATAATGCCCATTTCCTCTTTGCACCAAGTGTTACGAGGAAAATCTCTCTATGGCTAGGGGTAAACCACAACAGACGGAAATGACTGTAGAAATCAACTCTATTCTCAAGTATGCTATATAAACAAATATGCTATCAAGACAAGATAAAAGGCCTACCTCGTCTAGACGTTCGATGAAGTCCACCGTTGAGCACTTCACCCAAAGAAATATACCTGCAACTAGTCCTCAACAACCAAGCAAAGCAAGCATATGGTGATAATATATGATGTTAGCACATTTAATAGCATAATCCATTAACATACATAACAAGTATGACCATGGAATAGTAATTCAAATATCTGCAAGATATCAATTGGACGGGAAAAGAGTATTTCTATTAATATATGATCAACATAAGTGAATAAGTTACAGACTTCTGTGTCGGCATAGTTCAGAACCGAGAAACTAAGTTCCTTCCAGCTGGGCCTCCACCACTTCAATCCTCCACCAAAGGCAAACTCATAGAAGAGAGACATTGAAGTTATCAATCAATAAGGGAAGAGCTTAGGGGATGAACACTATGTTCAGACTTAAAGGACAAAGGGGTGCAGATTCAATGTGAAGTGAAGAATTTCTCCAGAGTAACTTTTCTCTCAAAGTTGAATTCTTCCTCCTTTTTCCATAGCTCAGAATTGGCCCATTTATAGCCTTCAAGTGGAATTGAAGGGCCGAGTCGGAACGTTTCGAATATATGGAAGGCCAAGGATCATTAATCTCCTATCATGACATGGAAAACCGACACCATTTCTCATTTTTGGGCACAAATCCTGATGTACATGGGTTGTAGTGGTGCAACTTGTGTATATGCATGTTGTATAGTAGGCAAGGTGCGTATATGTGGAAAAAATTTATTTTTAGCTCTGGGATTTGCAAAAAGGGATGAAAAGTCTGCATAGGGAAATGGAAAAAGGCCCTCTGTGCAAGATTGCATAGGGTGAGGCAAATCTTGCTATAACAGATGCCCCCTAATGTGTGAGGTCAAAGGAGTATCTGCGATGGCCGAAATACATTAAAAAAACCCAAAAGTGGAGTGATGGGGAGCCAACTGGAAGAACTAGTTGCCCATTATATTATGTACTTACTTTGCATACATGGCTGCCAATTTGAATTACACTGCAAATCCATGTGAAAATATACCAAACAACTGTCTGTGGCCATGAATAGGAAAATAAAAATGTGGTTACATGAAAAAGGTTGTCATAGTCATGAACAAGGCCGAGTAGAACTAGTCTCAAAATCAATCTGAAGATATATGTATACAATGGATTACAATCTGATCTCCCATGATCACTGAAGTCATATAGGTATTCGTCCAATGAGAAAGAAGCAACATCTCAGGAAAGTTGCAGCCACATACTGATGTCTTCAAGTCTTCTACACAATCTGCCAAAGGTGTAAGTCTACATCGTGTGAATAAAGGAGTTGAGGTCAAACACAATGAGACATCGTTTGATTATCGATCATTGAGCTATATCATTAATAAATGCAAGACACCCTACTGATGATGAAAGTAGGTATCAAGGCACCGAGTGCATTCTTACAAGTGTGAATAAAGGATTCAAGGTTGAACACTTGAAGAATCCATCGATTAGGGGACATTGATGTATTCCCAACTGTCGATGGCAAGAGAACCTACCACTAATGAATGCAAGCCTCAAGGTACTCATAGGACTCTAGGTCTTGTTTCCAAAATAGATGAGTTGAAGTGGATTGAAGGAGACCCACTAAAAGGAGATAATTAAGGAATCTCTCATCATTCAACATGAGGTACAAAGTAGGAGCTTCATGATTTGGAGGAAATCGAACAAAGAACATGTTCATGAACCAATGACCCTGTGCATCTTTCGTGTGTGCCAAGTGTAAGTAGTACACGAAAAATACCCTCTGAATAGCAGCCAATGAGGAAAATTGTTGACAAAGGTGAGGAAACCACCAATAATGCTAATGGCATCCAAGACACTACATGAATCCCAATGTGTGAATAGATGTCTTGTCGTCAAACACAAGGGAAACCACCCAGTGAATGACCAATGATGAAATGTTGACTGCTAGCTTCAAGGTTACCTACCAATGATGAAAGTAGGGTCAAGGTGTATGATAGGACTACAACATCATGTGATTCTGAGACAAACTGAGGGTATGGTCGACATGCAAAGTCAATATTTCTGAGGAATGGCTGACACAGGTTGATAAACATCCTTTGAACAAGATAATGAGACATATGGAAGAGTTCGGCAGCATAGACTCAATGATGAAACCATGAGATGCAGGAGGCATCAATCAAGTTCTCCATAGGGACTGGAAGAGTATCCAGTCAGGGGAGAAGCCTTTCTGTAACGATCTCAGCTTCTTAAGTCCATGCTAAGCCCAAAATTATGATGATAAGTGGACTAAATAACTTTGTGCTATGTTCAAAAGTGACATGACTGCTGCTAATATATGATAATAATCCCTTCCCACCCATATTTTTTTTTTTCATAGTCAAATGAATGCTATGATACAGAGGAGGAAACGAGTGTCGCAAGTAAGAAAAACTAGTTCCAGTAGTAGAACATACCTATGCTCAATGCAAGTAAATGCATGTGGGAGATGGACACTCAGGGGAATGTTCCCTCCTTGGTATAGGGTGTCAAATTGTAAAGCATATAAACGAGGCTCTTCTTGGTTGATGATGAAAAACTGCTGAGGAAAATGGTTTATAACGCAAAGCGAGAATCGACTATAGGCTCAATACTGCAAGCAAGGGCATGAGATGCAATCAAAATGTAATGCCAAAAAATTTCCTTATTCATAATCATAGTCTACTTGGTTTGAAAAAAGGGATAAACTTGTACCAAATAGATGTCATTTCAAGTCCAATTTATGAGTGTGAAAGAGACAAGTTCACTCGACAATCTTTTCACTTTTTGAAAATGAGTCAAAAAAGATCTTAACTAAGACACACGACCTTTCAAGTCCAATTTAATGAGTGTGAAAGGGACAAAATCACTCGACAATATTTTCACTTTTTAGACGAGTTGGAAAAGATCTTAAATCAGACTTGCTTAGGAGTTTCTAGGCGGCAAGTCATGGGGGAGGCCAAGGCTCCTGTACTAGATTTCTATGGAATGTCAGTATCTTACGAATAGCCGACACAAGCTTGGGAAAACCCAAATCTCTCCAAGTTGAGGAGGATAAAGTGATAGCGGAGTTTATCGTCTCCATGATATATTGGATAATGTCTCTTACTTGAAAATACATAGGAGTAGGAATTGGATACCCCACAAGACCATCCCAATCAAAGGGAACTTCTCCAGGACTTGAAAAGAGAGTACTCGGGGAGAGGGAAAATCTCTCTTGTTTAGAAGGTGTAGTATCAGAAATGCTAATGACATGGTATATAAGGTATATAACTAGAACTAGAAAAATGGGATCGACCAAAAATTTCATTGGCACAACCACTTCTTCAACCATTGGTTGAATAGGATGCGAGACAACAAGGTCAAGAGATGCATCACTCCCAAAAATAGGAGTGGTGTTGGTCTAAGATTGCATCGACACAACCACTGGTTGAACAGGATGCGAGACAACAAGGTCAAGGGATGCATCAACCCCTAAAGGAAGAGGGGTGTCAGCCAAAAATTGCATTGACATGACTGTTGTATAAATCAAGGAAGGAACAAAGTGTGGGGAAACCACATATGACTCAGAACCTAAAGTACCTTCAAGTGAGAACCATGCTTCCAGTATCCTGGCAGTAGCAAGACACAAACGAGTAAGGTGACTTCCTTCGCAAGTCCTGCAAAGGAATTTGGCCTTACGTCTAACATGTCTAGGCTTCCCAATCGTATCAATGCCCTCAGCATGACTTGCAGTGGCTAGTGGAAAACCTTGAACATGACTAGCAAAAGTTGATGATGAATCCATAAAATGACTAGCAAAGGTTGGTGATGGAAGTACAGTGTGACTAGCAATGACTAGACTTGTGCCCCTAGCATGACTTGCAACGGCTAGTTGTTGGTCTTCAATACGGATTGCAGAGGTTTTCGACTGATCTCCAACATGAATAACATAGGTTGGTAATATAATGCCAGTATGACTTGCAGTAACTGGACTTGTGGCGGTGGTGGGTTGTGGCATTTGAGACTAAGGTCCCGAGAAATATTGGTTTTGAGAAATTGCAGGCTAGGAAGGATCTTGGTTTACACCTTGTCCCTATCCAGCAGGATAGTATCCTCCTCAATCCTAATTCATAAAGGGTTGTAAGGGAATCGACACTGAGTAATATGATTACGAAGAGAAAGTGACATGACCAAGTTTACTCATCTAAGGATATATGTTGCCACTAGATGAAGGAACTTTGTGAAGGGGGTTTCCCATACTATAAAATTACTCCCCTCGGATGAAACACCAGAGGACAGATGGAGGTCCGCCATGGGAAAAGTGTTCGTAGGAACTGGCATAGTAGAAGAAGGATAACTGGATGGAGTGTAATAAGTAGAATGACTGTCCATTTGAGCANCCTTCTCCTCGCAAAGTGGATTCGTAGGAAGGAAGATTCCAACCTCCTACCATACGAGTTTTTTAAGGGATATGACTCCCACCAAACAGAGAGGGAGAATAAGGAGGCAAGACAGAGGGTGGAAAGTGTGAAGACATGTCTGGAATACCATGAGAAAAATGATTATATACCCAAGGCATGGAATGAGTGTCATAATTATGTATACCATTATGAAACGCAAACGGATTTGTCCCCATGAAATGAGTGAACATCATGGGGGGAGTAGTGGTAAAGGAGGAATTCACAAGAACTCCACTATCCATGATAATGACAACTCAAAGAATGGTATAAAGTATTAAAGGTCTAAGAATACTCGAAGAGCACACCAAAAAAATCAAACGGCCAAAATTCACACAAACGGGATAAAGTGGTTGAAGGGACCTCCCTCCCTAAAGTAGGTATGCCTCACCCAAGAAGGGCCTGAGACTCCCTGCTAAAGATCGGAGGTAACATAATTGGTTATAATGGCTCTCGTGGGATCAACAACCAGTCGGTCAGATCCCCTCAAAGAGGTAATCCTCCATAAAGGTTGTGTGTTGTCTGACCCTTATCTAACACAAGGTACCTGTAGAATAACCCCTACAAGTAACCTATGTGGCACCTAAGTCAAGAAACTAAGAAGCCACTATATAAATGATGCATAAGCGAGCAGTCGTAAGTCAATTCCACCATTTGGGCAGGGTAGCAAATCCCGAAACCTTGAAAGAACCTCCTCTCATGGAGGTAATGGCACTAGAAAGATCCCCGAATAGGAATATATCCCCATAAATATCTCTGACGCTAAGAAGGTATCGGGGGGCTATCCCTTCAACTGACTTCGTGTGACCTTGTGATTAACTCCGGTGTAAGCAGAGCCTCCTGATCTTACAAATTATACAATGGATTTCTCCACTCCCTTAGACAGACACATATGTTGATTTAATATCCTTAGAGAATTTTACTCACAAAAACCTATTCCAAGGCACTAAATCCTAAGCTAGTTTGTGCACCCTAGAAAATAAGATCGTTACTAATCAATTTTGAATTATAGCGTTAATTTTAATGGTCGTGCTTACTCAAAAGGTACAGTGGTGAAACTAGTGATGTTATGACTCAGCAAATAAAGTAAATATGAATACAAAGCAAAGTCCTAACTTCAATGTTCAATGAATGATATGCTTCTTAAAACAATGCAATTTTCAATTTCAACTCCGCAATTCTGAAATAAAAATGCAGTCTTTCTTTAAATGCACTCAGATAAATGACAAAGACTCAAAAGATCAAAATTCCAATCAATGTAAAATGCATAATATTTTTGTATTTTCAATATAAGAAAAATGAAAATGCATGGACTGAACAACAACTTGATATATAAATACTCTATTATGTATAGAAAGAGACAACTTAAGTAGGATACGAAGGAGAAAAACACCCAGCTCAATGTACAAGGACAATCAAAATGAAAAGATGATGAGAAAGGCTTAGCCCAAAAATTCAACCAAAGATAGGTTTCCTGTCATCCCATAGACACTTAACAGTCACTACAGAGACCCAAGAAGACTCAGCAATCATCAAAACCTAACCAACAACCACCAAACCCAACAAACAAACAAAAGAGGTTGATGTACATGATTGTTCAAGGAAACATCGTGTATGTACGCACCTTGCAGAAGGACAACACACATATATATGTGACTATCAAGAAAAAACCCATGTATATGTTTCAAAAACACAGCTAGGCAAACAAGGAGGCTGAAAGACTCAGAACCAGAGTGAACAGAGGTTGTCAAGAATTGATACGACAAGAAACACAATATGAACGAGAGCAATCTAAGGAGAAAAACACTTCAAACTCCAAGAAAGAAGATTCAATCCCCAGTATGGTCGCCAATTCTGTTACGAGGAAAATATCTCTATGAATAGGGTTAAACCACAACAGACAAAAATGACGGCAAAAATAAACTCTATTCTCAAGTATGATATCTAAACAAATATTCTAACAAGACAAGATAAAATACCTACCTCATCCAAACATTCGATGAAGTCCATCATTGAGCACTTGACCCAAAACAATATACCTGCAACTAGTCCTGAACAACCAAGCAAAGAAAGCATATGGTGATAATATATGATGTTAGAAAATTCAATAGCATAATCCATTAACATACATAACAAATATGCCCATGGAATAATAATTCAAATATTTGCAAGATATCAATTGGACGAGAAAATAGTATTTCTATTAATATATGATCAACATAATTGAATAAGTTACAGACTCCTACGTCGACACGATTTGGAACTGAGAAACTAAGTTCCTTCCAGTTGGGCCTCCACTACTTCAATCCTCCACCAAAGGCAAGCTCATAGAAGAGAGACAATGAAGTTCTCAATCAACAAGGGAAGAGCTTGGGGGATGAACATTGTGTTCAAACTTAAAAGACAAAGGGATGCAAACTCAGTGTGAAGTGAATAATTTCTCTAGAGTAACTTTGCTCTCAAAGTTGAATTCTTTCTCCTTTTTTCCATAGCTCGGAATTGGCCCATTTATAGCCTTCAAGTGGAACTAAAGGGCTGAGTTGGAATGTTTCTAGTATATGGAAGGACAAGGATCATTGATCTCCTATCGTGACATGGAAACTTGACACCATTTTTCATTTTTGGGAACAAATACTGATGTACGCAGGTTGTGGTGGTGCAACCTGTGTATATGCGTGTTGTATGGTAGGCAAGGTGCGTATATGTGAAAAAATGTATTTTTATCTCTAGGATTTTCAAAAAGGGATGAAAATTATACATAGGGAAATGGAAAAAGGCCCTATGTGCAAGATTTCATAGGGTGAGGAAAATATTTCTATAACACCAATAGAATTTCACAACAATCACAAACTTGCTCAACAAGTCTGCTATGTTTTCCAACGTGTCTACTTTCTCCAGTAGAACCTTGTTAATTTCCACCATATCTATTACAAAATGGTATTGTACATCAATATGCTTAGTCTTCAAATGATAAGCAATGTTCCTTTCCAGAATCATTGTGCTTTGACTATCAGAACTTACCTTCATATCTCTCTCCTCAAACCTAATTCCTGAATATAGCCTTTGCATCCATACTGCTTCTTTGCTTCCATGAGTGGTTGCCATGTATTCATATTTTTTTGTTGACAAGGCTATGAACACCTTTCGCTTACTCATCCAACTTATTTCTCCACCAAACATCTTGAAGACATATCCATTAGTTGACCTCTGTCGATCAAGATCTCCAGCCCAGCCGGCGTTGACAAAGCCATGTACATTTAATTTACCAATTTCACCTCCAAGTATTCCTTGGTATCATATATCATAGTCCTTCATGCCACACAAATACATAAATACTCTCTTGACAGTAGTCCAATTCTCCTTTATAGGTGTCGACATGTACATGCTCAACACTCCTAATGCATGGGAAATGTCTGGTAGAGTGAATACCATCACATACATTAGACTACCAAAAACACTTGCATAGGGAACATATGCCATGTCCTTTGTTTCTTCATTTTCTTTGGACATTGTTCAACAATTAGCCTTGCTCCCATAGGAACTATCACCTTCACTAGTTTGAAGTCCTCCATGTTGAACCGTTTCGGAACTATTTCAATATACTTCATCTGATTCAACCAGATATTTCTATTGGCTCGATCTCTCTTAATATCAATTCCCATAATGAAGTTAGTTGCACCGAGATCCTTCATTTCAAACTTGGAGGATAATTGCTTATTCACCTCCTTTATTGTGTCCATGTTGTTTCCAATCAATAACATGTCATGGACATGCAAAGATACAAATATGAAACACCCACCTTCTTCCTTGGAATATATGCAGTGATCAACCTTGCTTCTCACAAATCCAAAAATAAGGATGTATGTATTGAACTTCTGGTACCACATCCTTGGCGATTTCTTTAGACCGTAGAGGGATCTTTTGAGTTTTCACACCAACTTTTTCTTTCCCTTTACTACAAATACTTCAGGCTATTTCATGTAGATTTATTCTTCCAAGTCCCCATGTAGGAATGTTGTCTTCACATCCATATGTCTTATTTCTATATTGAATGTTGCATCCATAGGCATTAGTACTCTAATGGAATTTAGTTTTACAATAGGGGAAAAAATCTCACCGAAGTTGACTCCCTCGACTTGGGAATAATATTTCACTCCCAGTCGAGCTTTGAACTTCTCAACTTGTCCTACGACATTCATCTTCTTCTTGAATACCCATTTTCTACCAACATGATTTCTTCCACTAGGTAACTTGACTAAATCCCATGTCTCATTCTTGTGCAAGGATTCCATCTCTTCGACCATGGTGTCCTTCCAGCGTTTACCCTCTGCCGAGTCGACTGCCGAGTCGAATTGTTGAGGAAAAGGTATGGAAAACCTTGCTCAAGCATTTTCATATCTTGTCGGGCTAAGAAAATATAGTTGGAAAAGTTACCTAGGGTTTATAGCCTCAAAACCAATAACTTAATCCAAAAGTATTAAGTACAAAGGATCAAGGTTGGTTTTATGAGTTAAATATGGAAGTGTAAAAGAAATAAACTTAAACAAAGTTACATAAATGTGTACATAAATTATACAAATGTGTACATGGAGATAAAAGAAAAAGAATGAACCAGATCATTCAAACACATGTGTGAGACTAAAACACTAATCTGATTTTTCATTTGTTTCATTCTGAGATACAAAACGAAGTTCTCTCTACAAACCCCTACAAGGGTAGGGACCAAAGTCCAATTTAGAATCCTTTGATGGGCACCATACAAAAAGACTCTGACAATCAAGAAGAAAACTGAAGCTAAAGATCTAGATCAGCTTGCCAAAAAATGTTGTCACTTGACTCTGCAAGATATTCTTTATCACTCATGAAACTCAATTCATGCACAAACAAAAATACATCGACTGCCAAAGATAAATCATACGCCTTTAAAACAAGCTGCTGAAATATGTGATTCGGTTTTTGAATACTGCTTCCTTCAATAATACCCTGTTGTCATCAAGAGGATTAAGATTTCTAGTAAACTCAGAATGAATGGAATTTGAAAGTATCTCACTAGTATAGTGAAAACCTTATGGATGTAGTTCTCCTTCTATTTTGTCCCTTTGTCTCTTCATTTCATTGAGATTTTATTCCTCCTCAATAAGCTAGGGTAGTTCAACTAACTTTCTTTAGTTAAGTCAAATTAACTTAACTAATTAGTTTGAGACAAATAAATAATAATAATAATATATAAATAAGAGTCATAAATAATAACTAAATAGGTGGGACCCTTGTGACTCCCAATTATTTCTTTTAAAAATCATCAAACATGAAATATAAAAATCAATCATAATATTTAAAATATATCCTCCTTGTAACTCCCATATTCAAAATTATGATCAAATATTTTAAATATCAGTAAAATATAATCTGATCATATCCAAAAAAATATTATATCCATGTTGTCCCAAAAAGCATGCCTAGATATATACTTGTTGTCTAAAACTTTGTCCAAGTAAAAATATTGTCTTCAACATATGATACAACATTAATCATCATCAAAATCCATATTTAATATGAGAGGCATTAGGCTTCTTTGCACTGTTTTCCCCTTTTGAATTTCCTATGGTAGCCTTTGGCTAGTTAGAACCTTGAGGCTAAACTGCGATGATAAAATGAGAACAATCATCCTTAAGATGAAGGTGGGAAGAAATAGATTTGGAATATTCTTTGGACGAGCTAGAGTGAGTGGTTGTTCATTTTCCCTTGTCCTGCACGGGCTCGAAGACATCTGTTATTAATATTTTACTGGCATGTGATGATTGCATGGGTGATATTGCATGATCAACTTGAGAAATTTGATTATTTGGTGGTGGAGGGGGTAATGGAAAAGAAGCAGTAGGACAATTGTGATGATGAATAGAAGGCTAGTGGACAATATCATTCCAACCATCATTGGCAGGCGACTCTGGTTGCATTGATACATGAGGGGGGACTGGGATGCCAAAAAGGTTTTGATTTGCTTGGAAGGGCGGTCTTTCAAGTCAAGGCTAGAGGATCCCTTGGCCTACTACGTTGAAGAACCCAGCTTGGAAAAGATGGTTCAATTCCTGTGGGTCAACATGAAAATGTATGGAGAACCGAGGTCTTTTATGACCCCTCTGCCAATTTCCCCTACCTCTATTACCTCTACCATTACTGCCTCTACTAAAAAGCTCATCCTGAAGCAATGTTCCAATTAGTTATAAAAAATATTGACAAACCATGCATCAACCCTACCTAAATAAAATCAAAGGTTGGCTCTATTATTCTCAACAAAAGTACATGCAATCAATCCATTCATCATAATACTCAAATCAATATTTAATTTCTATTGAACAAGGAATGATAGGGTTATTGGGAAGATGAGGGGTTGGTAATGAACGAAAATTGGTAGCATGGACATGGACCACCAGTGGATAGTGTTCAAGCAACATCAAAACAATACTTCCATTCCAATTTAAAAACCAGTCACTCCCTTCTCCTTCTATTATTTCTTTTGAAATGTCATTTACAATAATAGAACATGGAATTAAAATGAATCTGGGAAGATGGTGGGATTGTAAGGAGCAAAAAAATGATATAATGAATGGGAAATGAAATGGATATTGTTCCATTAAATAACATTTTTTCTTAAAATAGCATACCCTTAATTACCAAAAAGAACTTTATAAATTGTAGGCAATATCAAAATTAAAAACATAGTAACTTCCCTATCAAACCCAAAGAAGAGCTCCAGAACTGTCAAAGTCACCTAGTTAATTCATATCCTTTCTTCCTTCATGATTGACCGAACAACAACACAACTTATATACAGACTCTTCATAATTCCAACTATCAACGATCACACACAGAGCGTTTTAGAGAAGACATGAGGAGGTCGAGAAGAAGGACATGCCATCGAACTTAATCATTTACATCAACCGATTTCAATTGCTACACAATGGACTCAGTTCAATACCCTTTGTTCAATTAGTTGGTCGCATTTCCATTTTCTAGAAAATCAAATGACTCAAGCCCAAAACAACTATAACTGATTTCAATCAATTGTAGATTATTTTTTTTCATTTACATAGTTCTTTTCATATCATAGGTTATCAATAGAAGAATTCCATTAATTAAAATAGACCACACCCAACGAGCAATGGATTGCAATATAGGCCAACAAATACTCAACATATGAGGATGGTATCACATTCCATTATTTTCTATGTGACAGGTCGGGTTTGAAACCCTATTATTCTTTTCTTTTAATC
>SNQJ01S0010595.1:71534-113452 GCA_010110895.2 Picea sitchensis | reverse complement strand
CCAAAACTCTCACATGTAGTCGACCAATGAACCAAGAAACAAATATCTCTATTGTCATGTAGACATATAAACATTTCAAAACCCAAGTTCAATTTACAATAGTCACGAAAAGGGAGAATAGTGTCTGAACAACTAGGTGGGTGAGACAACTTGGCAAAGGGGTTTGTAACATGAAACAAAAAACCTCCAATAAATTTACAACAAGGCTAGACACAGTCCCTTCCAAGGTGGTCATGAGGTAAACCCCAATACTGTAATCATTCAAACTATGGAATGGCATCTCGACATGGTCACAACTCTCTCGTGAAAGGAGCAAGAGGTAAGAATAACCACAAAGAGAACCCAAAACACGTTTGTCCCTTTTTTTTACCACAAAAACACTCCATAATTCTATCTTTGGGTGTGGGTGATAACAAACAAAAATTTCCATAACCCTATCAAAATCAAGGAGCAATAATAACCAGACATCCACATAGACGTAACCATAACCGAATACTTTCAACATGAAGGAGCATTAAAAGAAATTCTAATTTGAAATATTTGAAATGCTAACCAATATCATTTTCACAGATAGAATACACATCCAACCACCATATATTTCAGAAATAAATCACTCTGCATATGAATTCTAAGAACCAACATAGATATTATATCCATAGCGACGTTAGAATGATGAATGGAAGGGAAATATTCACCATACCTGTGAGGAAAGTGTCAAAAAGAACAAAATACCACCATTATTCTTCAACGGTCGAGCGAAACAGAGGAAAACTAACTAGAGCAACCAAATGTGCGACAAGGTGAGGGTGGTGAGCTCAAGGTGGGGGTAAGAATCATGTGCAGTAAATGCACGTCGCTTGTCCACCCACTTATTAATTGCCATCAACTAGATCTAGGGTGTAATACATCCAAAAATTCATCATTTGCATTAATAAACCATATTAAAAAATCAACATGTCACTTCCACTTCGCAATATTGAAACGAAAACTCTCTTATCCATAGTTTTTATACCAGCATCAATTATATAATATGTCCCATATTTCTAACAAGTTCCACTTTGCAAGGATTATTTGACCTCAAACAATTGCATAAACCATAACTATTGTCAACATAATATAACCAATACCATGAATGCAACATGTTATAACCAAAGTGAGTGTGATTTAAAATATGAATTTTAACCATATGCCAAAGCAGATGTATAGCAGTTATAACCTAGTTCTTGTCACTTTCTTTTGAATTTTAAATTACCATCCCTTATTATCAATGATTGCACGCGAGAATTTGTTTGAATTATTGGGTTTTCTCAACTGTAATATGATTTGTAAAGTTTTCATGAGTGGAATTCAGAGAAGCATTTCTTTTTCACCATGATCTACAAGGGGGTCCCACCTATATAGTATATTATTAAGTATATGTATATAAATAAATAGGCATTGCAACCCATTTGCAGGAAGGGTTATTACGTTGTGCTTTTGGGTGTCAACAAACTAGCGACTCCACAAGGAAATTTATTTCTAATAGATTTATAACTCAGTATGTCTTGTTTCATGGACTAGTAGAAGTTGATGATAGAAAAAAATGTTGAAGAATAGTTATGCAACAGGGGGGAAAAGGTGGCCTAAGGTAAATAATGATATGGGACTTTGGGAATAACTTATGGAAAGTGGTACATATGAGGGGGTTGGTCCTATATGCATAACATTCGAACAATATGTAACATATAATACTTCTTACAGTTTCAAGAAGAATGTTTCTAATTTGTTCTTTGGATCTCAGGATGGAGGGAAGAAAGGGATAGCAGAAATAGGGAAGAAGACAAAATCATCTATCCTACAACAATGTTGAAAGAAAAAAGAAATTTCAACAATGTTTGAAAGGAGATCATGGAAACTATGTTTATATTATTTTTTATTGATCAATAATAGCTACAGAATGACATTGTTATGGAAAAACTGATCCAGACATTATATATGGTAAACTAAAAAAAAAAACAGAAATTAGAAACTCAACAAACCAAAGTAAAAAGAAAACAATAAAACAAAAGACTATATAGAGAAGTCATTTTAAAAAAACATTGATAATAAGGTTGGTTCCATGTAATGTTTTAAGTGGGAACCATTAGTGCTATAAGAGAATAATCACTCTTCCAAATCCTTTAGAAGGTATGAGTTTGCACCTAGGATAAAAGAGATTTTAAAAGGACCTATCCATAGTTTTTGGAACTTTGAGTGTCTTCATCTCTAAGCATGAGCTAAGTCTCATAGTAAGACTTTCTCATCAATCTTGAATTCAAAAACTTTTTCTCATCTGTTAAAATACTTTTTCACGGGTTTCTGCCTTCTCTTTATGTTCTCTAAGGAAAAATTCCTTTGTTCTTCCATGGATAAAAATGCATTTATCCTTTGGGGAACTTTGGAATAATTTAATTCTTCAATCTGTAACATCAACAGTAAGGAGGAAAGATCCAACTCAGTAGGAAGAATATCCTCTTTCCCATATGCGATATGAAAGGGAGTACAGCGCGTTCTTTCCTTAGTGGTTGTGTGATCTGCCCAGAGAGCATAAGTGAGAAGTATGTGCCACTGGCAATGTTTATCCTCTATCGTCCTCTTGATGATTCTAACCAAATTATTGTTAGTGGACTCATCTTTCCCATTTCCTTGGGGGTAATAGGCTGATGAAGTGAAATGTTTGACCCCTAATTTAGCCAGAAATTGAGTTAACTTTGCAGAAATGAAGGTTGGGCCATTGTCCATAATGATTTCTAAGGGAATGCAAAATATGGAAAAGATGTTAGTTTCTAGGAAATAAATTACCTTCTCATCTTGTGCCTACTTAAGAGGGACAACCTCAGTCCACTTAGTAAAGTAATTTGTGGCTGTCAAAATAAAAATATGCCCTGCGAAAGATGGAGGATTGATAGGACCAATAAATTCTAAGCCCCATTTAGAAAAATGGAAATCTAGGAGGACAGGTTGTAAAGGCATTGCAAAAATATGTTATTTCCCAACAAATGTTTGTCATTTATCACAAGATCTTGCGAATTTATAGGAATCTCGAAATATCGAAGGCCAATAGTAACCATTTCTTATGATTTTAAAGGCAATAGCTTTAGTGGAAAAATCGCCACCAATGTGAGTGACAGAAACTGATGATCCATGAGTTTCCTATAACAATTTTTGTGCTTCTTCATCATTCACACATTAAAGTAATAAACCATTAGCAGACCTTCTAAACAAAAAGTATCCTAAAATGATATACCTGGAAGATTCGAGGTGGAGTCTCCTTCTCTGGTGAGGATCCAAGTTATCTAGGGATTTTTTATGTTGCAAGTAATACACCAAATTTCTATACCAAGGATGTTCAACTATAGAAATATTTTGATTTTCAATACAGAATAGAGATGAAAGAGGATTATCCTGATCATCAATTTCTTCACTTGGTTCAAGGTGCTGATCTAAGTGAAGGGATAAGTCTCATCTCTTGATCATTTTTGAAGTCATGATGGTTAAATCATGCTCCTGAATTTTGGCAAGCCAATGTGCAATTTTTCTTGAAAGATAAGTTTGTGAGAGAAGAAACTTGACAGCAGACAAAGCAACTCTTACCTGCGTATGTTTGCCTAAGATAAAGGGACAAAATTTTTCTATAGCCTTAACAAGAGAAAAAGCATGTTTTTCAATATAAGAGTACTCGATTTCATCATCTGATAAACAATGGCTCATGTGTGCTATAGTTTTTTCGTTTCTTTGGTCATCATTTTGTAAGAGCATAGCATAAATTTCTTCCTTGATGGCATTGGTATATATGATAAAATCTTTCTCAAAATCCAGTTTCACCAAAACTGATGTGGAACGGATTTGTTGGCCCTTGACCAAGTTTTGAGGAACACTTGGTCATATTTAACTATTTTTGGGACTTTGACATCGTGTCAAAGACGAATCCCCAAGTGAAGCAGAAATCACAGGATCTTGGTACATTTTTGGGCCCTTTTAGGGTTTTAGGGTTAATGTAATGGGAAAAGGATGTCGACCCGTGGGTTTACCCACACTTAGGCCCACTTTTGTAATGTATAAATAGATACTTAGGCAATTTAAGAAGTAGTAGATGGCTTGGTGCTAGTAATTAGATCTGTGTGATTGGATGTGGATTGTAAATACTCTATGCATGATTGTAAGAGGCTTACATAGCTAAGTGAAAGTTGTTGTAAAAGGTTGTGAAAGACTTTGTGCGGAAGAGAAAGGAAGAAGGATCTAGCGAGCTGCGCAGATCTTTTGTCCTTTGCGAAGAAGGTTTCAAGGCTCTGTGTTGTAACTAATGATTGAAGATACTAATAAAGAAGAAGAGTTGGTGGACATAGCCCTAGGGTGGGTGTGAACCACATAAATCTTTGTGTTATGCTTTGTGCTTTGATTGATATGGTTATTTCTATGTTGCTAAGTGCTTGATGAATATATCTAGTTATGCTTTGTGCTTCTTAAGATGTGTGTATGCTAGATCTGATATGTGTGAAGCTGCTTAGTGCCGATCTCCAAGATCTGATCTACTTTATTGTTGTTAAGTGTTAAAATACCTTAGATATAGATGAATATTGCGATGTTCTGTGCTATCTGCGAACTGTAATAAGGGTTAAATACTGATAAATGATTTATGCTAAGTTCTTGCTAAGTGTTGTAATCATAGATTTGTGTCCCAGCTAAGGTTGCAGACATCTGAGTCTTGCAATCACCCCTACCTCTACCTCAGGTGAGACTTCATCTTCTTCGTAGGTGTTTCCGAAAGGGTCGTTAGTTAGGGCTTTGTTGGTGTGTTGTTGTAGCATTGAACCCTGGGTCTGCCCCTGTGCCAACAAATGGTTCCGTTGTCGAGACTGAAACTGTGATCACTAGGAACTAGAAAAGAAGAAACTTTGTGCAAAGAAATCTATGTGCATAGATCTGTTGCCCTAGTGCACAGTATCCTACTTGACCTGTGAAACTTTGTTCCAAGAAATAAAGGTCAGATCTGCAGAAAATAGGTAAGATCTGTAAGCTCTGTGCTCTAATAAAGGTAAGAAAGTTCTAGATCTGAAAGCTTTGTGCTTTGTATAAGTAAGATAAGTGGAAATTTTTGTTTCTAAAACATGGATCTAGGTAGTTTTGATAGATTTTGTCCTGGCTTGAAAAATAGGGAACTAGTAGATGAAAGAAAGCTTGATATGAATAAATCTGATAGATATGTTATACCTATGTATAGAAAGAATGTTTGGAATAACAAATGGATGCAGGATCCTAGAAAGAATTTTTTGTAGGCTAGCTACCATAATCCTAGTGCACAATACAGAAGAGGTTGGGGATCATTTACAAGAAAGAGAGGATTAACCCTCTGTTACAGTTGTAGAAAACTGGGACATCTAGCTAAAGAATGCCCTGGTAGAAAACCTAGTTGTCTCTGTTGCAAAGATTTAGACCATGAAGTGTTGGATTTCCCTAGAATGATTGCTAAGCTCGAAAGAATGAATCTCACTATAGAACACCCTAAGGCAGATCCAAAAATAGCAGAACCCCAGAAATAATGAGAGGAGATATTACTGCAGATGAAAGACATCTTGAAAGATCACCAATATATTAGATTATCATAGGTATTTAACGAAAAAGAGAAAATTGAAGTAAGAATAGAAGACTTCTACATTGACTGTGTTCTGGATGAGGAAACACAAGTGAATGTCATGACAGAAAGAATTCGGGAAGCTATAGGAAGGCCTGCTATGATCCCTTCACTAAATGGAATAGGGTTATTTAGAGGAAAATTGGTAAACCTATGTGGAAGGCTCACTCAGATGTCTATGAATGCTAATGGAACTTCGACAAAGAAATATTTTGAGATCATCATATTTATTGAGGAAAACACCCTATTCACTATGTTGCTTGGAAAACCTTGGATTGACAGAGATCAAGTTAGACGAAAGGAAGAAAAAAAATCTTTGGAACAAAAGAAACAAGAAATAAAAGACTTTATGACAAAGAATATTGCACAGTTGATTGAGGAACAAAATAACAGATCTAAGTCCCTTGACATTCGAGACCCCAATGTCGATGTGAAAGAATGTCAGGAGGCTCACAGAAGACTGAAGTACTTACTCCAGATACAGAAGAGGTATTACCCCTGAAATATTCTCAAGAACGCGTAGTGACTACGCTAAAGGAAGATAGGAATCAGAATGGAAAAAGACAGACTGAGTTGAATATTACTGGGAAGAAGGATAGAAATTTAAGTAAGAAGAGGGTGAAGATTGAAAAACTACAAGAGATTCCAGATGGAACATCGTAGAAAGAAAAATTGCAGAATTTGAACTTCTCCAGGATATCAGGATAGCGACCTATGGAACTTTGCCATGGCGAAGTAATATATCCATTGGACCGATATATCCACTCGACTTCCACCCCGAACGGATAGAAAAACATTGATGGATCATCACTAGACCGTTGGCCCACACCATAACGGATAGATCAATGTTAATTGAAGTTTCATACCCGTTGCAAGTAGACCATTGTCTAATTTGTTATTTATCCCATCGTGCCATGCCCAAAGAACACTTTTTCCAACTGAGAATTTGAAGCCCGCAAACTAGTGATTATATACAGTGGTCATTGCAATCTGATTGTTCATCCAAGTACAGTATCTGATATCATTATAAACCCCTATTTTTTTCGAGCACGTATGTCCGAAGAATTTAGCACAACTAAAGAATCTGTAAGAGAGGTACTCGCTAGCCTCAGAGCCAAGAAATTCATGTCGAAGAGAGGATTGTCTACTAGTTTACAAGCATCATTGATGATAGGAGTGCAAGCCTCCCCATCAACTGCTCGAGAAGGAACATCTCGAGCCGGTGCAGAAATAAGAACCAAACATAAAAATGATGTGGCCAGTGTGAAGTTGGTTCCATCCATCTTGCTTGCTTACCTACCCCTCTACATGGTGTCATCAACCATGAGAGTGTGCCCCGATACTTTGAGTATGCTATGATCATGACGCACCTGCCAAAAGGGGTGCATGCAGTTCATGTTGATCAGGAAAAGATCACAGCATTGAATATTAGTGACTTCAACCTGGGCGATCGTAAAGTTTACATCATGCTTGCCCCATACAAGTATCTAACCAGAACCAAGGGAAAGAATTCAAAGATCATCCCTCGGCAATGGACGTTGAACCTTGCGCAGTCTACTTTGTTGAACGTGATGAAAATCCCGTACTTCGGCAGGCACTAGGAAGTAAATGCATGTGTCAAATTGTTGTTTTCCTGCTACCATGGAGGATATCTATGGTTGAACCATCGCATCACTATGGATCTGACCTTGATCAATCATATCATAGGGTTGAGCATGCAGGGCCCTGACCCACAGGAAGTTTACCCTGGAAATTCTTCAGATCGAGCATTAGTGCAGAGGATTAAAGAAACCTATGGTGATGTTGAGAAGGGCACACAAGGCTACAAGGTAGCTTCTATGGAGAAAGGCATAGTGCGCCTCACCTGTAAATTGATCGCAAGGAAGCTAGTTCACAAGAACAGACCAACGCAAGTATCCGGCTTTGTAGTTGACCTCGCAGGGACGTGCACAGAGGGATTACAGATGAACTGGGTGAAGTACTTGCTGAATCAACTAGAGATTGATTGCATAGAAGCCCAGGATCAGGGGCATGAGTTCCATTTTAGCTGGCTCTTGATACTTATATCTTTTGTTGCATGGGAGCTACCGAAAGGTGCAACCTTCTCGGACCTTGACCCTTTTGAGCCCTTAGCCGCTAAGTTCAACATGTTATGGTATTCTAATGACATGAACAAGCAGTGGCAATCCAATGCTGTCTTCCATACCTACTACACCCAGTTGAAGACTGCCATCCAGGCTATGCCTCGCATTACCCCGAACATGCTCCATAGATGCAGACCCTTAATAAAGTTCAACGTGGATCACCACTTCATTTACATAATAGCGCGAGCTGATGAACAAAAGCAACAATTACAGTCATATTATAAGCTGAAAAAAGAAGACCTAGAGGAGATCACCAAGGAATGGTCAGCAAACCTCCTTGTCTCAGCAGACCCTGTAGAAATGTATAACATTGATAGCCCAGAGACTATACTGGATACACCGAGACCAAGAAAAACAAAGAAACTTGAAGAGGTTCACAACATAGACAATGCATCTGTAAGGACTGCCTCTATCACACTAGATGAAGGAGGTGATGGAAAATAAATAGAAGGCACATAAATTGAACAACAGAAAGGAAAAGTACCACCGCCTAGGGACGAAGAAGACTCATCAAAGAAAAGGAAGGTCTCACCTCTGAAATCTTCCTCCTACAAAAAACCTAAGAACCCTGTAACCAATATGCGAATTTCCCTCACGTTGCATGACTTTGATTTCATAATTGCAGTAGTAAATGATGCTTCAAAGGAGATAGTAGAGAAGTAGGAGGTGAAGCAGGAGGCAAAGCAGGAGCAGATGTATAACCATATAGAGATTGAAATCCAAGGATTTCAGTAGGCACTCCAATCTAGCCATGCAGTCATCACTCCGTTGTTGATAGCAGGGACAGTCGAACCAGGATATGAGCCAGTTCAACTTCACCGAATTGCTGATATGGTCGAAGCTCACCTTCAAAAAGCTCACGAAGACAAAACACAAGCCACCTGGGCTTTGAAACAGGTACAGGGAGTACTTGTCAAGAAGCACAATGTTGTCAAACAAGAAAAACTTTCTCTTCAAGTATAGTGGGACAAAGAGAAAGCAGAGCTACAGTAGAGAAGGAACAGTTGCTCACAAAGTAGCTTGAAGTCAAGGAATTAGTCAACAGAGCACTATGCTCTGTGACTTTTATCGAAGTACCAACTAAAGAGAGAATTCCACAGCAGGTGGCACAACTTGAAGAAGTTATATAGAAGATTCAGCAGCGCATTGCAGATCTAGAACTCTACATTGTGCCCAAGACCCCTCAGGAGATAAGAGACCAGCAAGAAGAAACTGCTCGAAGCGTAGTTGATCGATTGAAATCTCTTGCCGCAGAATGCAAGTAGCTCAGTGACCAGAGCGCCTAGAATTATGAAAAGCTTACAGAGAATCTGGAATTACAGACGCTGGAGTCGCAACTCCAAGAAGCAAAGCAGCATGTGAATACATTGCAGGTGCAACTGAAGGCTCTATCTGCAGTGGATAGAATAAAAAGATCTCATGAAAAATGCACAGCTCAACAGAAGATACATATTATCCAGAGAAAAGTGAAGGAAGTCACTCAGTTAATCCAACCGATGCAAGACAAGGCATGCATGTTATTTTCCAAGATTGAAAGACAAGGAGTAGAGCTTGAGAAAGTCGTCATCACTGCAGAACAACGCCTAGAAGGACCAGTAAATGACATAGTGATCTTGGAATTCACCTAGCAAGAGGCCATAGCAAAAAAGCAGGTCGAAGCAGCTTGATCCAAGCTTGAGGCATTCGAAGTAGAATTGTGCATACCTGAGTGACTCAGGATGAGTCACAGGTGAGTGTTGGGGGATTGTTGGCCCTTGACCAAGTTTTGAGGAACACTTGGTCATATTTGACCGTTTTTGGGACTTCAATAGCCTATCAAAGACAAAGCACTAAGAGAAGCAGAAATCACGGGATCTTGGTCCACTTTTGGGACCTTTTAGGTTTTTTGGGTTAATGTAATGGGAAAGGGATGTCGGCCCATGGGTTTACCCACACTTAGGCAGGTTTAGAATCATAGTAATTCTTTCGGAATCAATTCTTATTCCTGAATCATAAACAATATGACCGGGGATCTTGCCCTTTGTGACACTGAAAATAGACTTGGAAGGATTTAAATAAATGCCAAAATTTTTGTAATGCATGAGAACGTTTCTAAGATGACCAAAATGATCCAACCGGTTCTTTGACTAGACAGTCAAATCATCAAGATAAACTTGGATAATTTTACCAATCATATCATCAAAAGTTATTTGTGTTTCTCTTTGAAAGGTGGCACCTGCATTAGACAGCCCAAAAGGCATATGTTCATAAGCGAATGTGGCCCAACATGTAGTAAATGTGGTTTTATATCTATCAGTCTGTTTTACCTTGATTTGATTATAGACAGAAAATCCATCAAGTAAGGACATCATTTTTTACCCTGCAACCTGTTCTAAAATAATTTCCATATTAGGGAGAGGAAAATTATCTTTGACACTCACTCTGTTCAATGCGCCTAAATAGACACATATTATGATCTGACCAGTAGTATTCCAAATAAGAACTAGATTTGAAACCCACTTAGAAATATACTTAACTGGAAAGATTATGCCATCTTTCAATAATTTTTTCAACTCTTTCCTAATAGTAGCTTTGAGTGCAAGGTTAATAGGTCTTTGTTTTTTCCTAACTGGTTTTACCCATTCCTTGATATAAATGGAATGTTGTATGAGATAAGGATCAAAACCACGAAGATCCTCGTATGACCATGCAAAAAAATCTTGAAATTCACGGAGTAGTTCTGTGAATTTCGCTTTTTCTTCATCAGAACATTGGGCACCTAGTTTAACAATCTTTGGATATTCGGGTGTCCCAAGGTTCAAGGAAATGGTATCACCCACTTTCATTTTCGAATCCTCTTCCTTATGTGTCTCTTTGTTCCTTACGTCACTCCATGAAAATGAACTTTAGAGAGGAGTCAAGCCTTTAGGAAATTTATCATCTTCAATGGATATGATTTCCTTGGGCTTAAATGGTTCATTTTGTATGAAAGCGCAAATTCCTTCATCACTTGGGAACACCTTCCATGATTCCAGATTATCATGGATATGAGTACAATATAGATATTGTAATGTACAATCAGGTCGTTGAGGTAAAATTTGTCGGGTAGGAGATGTTGCAAACACCGCTAACCTATCATCCATTGAATTGAGTTCCCACTTAACATGAGTGATGTTAAATGATAACAGGTTTGAAATGAGCATCCAAACATCTTGGGTATAGCGTTTAAGTAACTTATTTCTAGGTGAATAAATATTACGTACAAGGTTCACAACAAGTTCAGAATCNCCATGAAAATGAACTTTAGAGAGGAGTCAAGCCTTTAGGAAATTTATCATCTTCAATGGATATGATTTCCTTGGGCTTAAATGGTTCATTTTGTATGAAAGCGCAAATTCCTTCATCACTTGGGAACACCTTCCATGATTCCAGATTATCATGGATATGAGTACAATATAGATATTGTAATGTACAATCAGGTCGTTGAGGTAAAATTTGTCGGGTAGGAGATGTTGCAAACACCGCTAACCTATCATCCATTGAATTGAGTTCCCACTTAACATGAGTGATGTTAAATGATAACAGGTTTGAAATGAGCATCCAAACATCTTGGGTATAGCGTTTAAGTAACTTATTTCTAGGTGAATAAATATTACGTACAAGGTTCACAACAAGTTCAGAATCACCAAATACTGTAAGGTGGCCACAACCAAGGTTGTATGTGTTTTCGATAACTAACAATACGATTTCAAACTTGGCGACGTTGTTCGTGCAAGAAAATTCTAACCTAGAAGAAAAATTGTGGATTTTACCTATAGGAGAATATAGAATAATGTCAGCTCCATTGCCTTCATTTGAGCATGATCCATCGAAATGCATGTGTCACATGCCATCGTTAAAATCAATTGGTTCAAGGATAGTGTCATCGTCATCAACAAATATAGAGTATACTCCCAAATCTTCCTCAAGATAATTTACATTAGGTTGGGTGACACTCTCTATATATGGTGAAATTATTCCTTCCCTCGGGACTATAATTTTCTTTATGTTCCCAGGGACAGACATATGTGTTTCGTCAAGAGAAATATATCCACTTATTAAGGCTTTCTAGTATCTTCGTAAAATAATTGAATAACTTCTTATTGGCATATCAATTACCTGGATACTAAGGGTTGTTGTTATTTCAGGATGCATCGATAGAACTAAGGTTACATCTTTGATTTCACCTATAGTTGATTGTTGCAAACTGTTATAAGAGAGCATGCTTCTATTATGTTAGGATTTCTTCCTCCATGTCCTATGGTACCTGTAGGGTTAGTATTTTGGGGAATTCATTCTAGCGTTTCTTGATTCATGCAGACTATTCATTCTAAGAAAGAAAACTAATGTGCTTACAAAAATCTATAATTATCATCCCCGACAACGGCACCAAAATGTTGGGCATTTTAATTGTCTGATTGAATAGAAAATCAAAGTGTTCAATATAAATTGTCAACCTAGGGAAGTCTGTTATTTCAAGATAATTGTGCATAGTCTATGCTAGATTATGAAAGAAACTCTAATCTAATTGTAGTAGGGAAGTTTAAAAAGGAACAAAAATTATCACTAACACAATTGTGCTAATACAACTGGAGTTCTACAGATTTGAAATCATAATTGCAATCTAAACTAATGAATGTATAAGAACCTTGGATTGCCTACTCTAATCTAACTTTCTAATTTACTTTTGCAGAAAGAAGTTCTATGCTATTTGCAGAAAGGAAATCTACTTATTGCAAGAAAGTACTTCACACTTTTATTTCTTTTACTTGGAAACAAGAATTTAACCTAATGCAGAAAAAGGGAAAGCAGTTCTCCAGCAGTGTTCAGCAATCGACTTCTAATTCTCATGAGACAAATTTATGCGCATATAACAAGAAGGAACTAGACTGTAACAACAATTGTATTCTAGAAATGTCTAACAGTTAAATCAAAACACTCAAAGAAATAGGTTACATTCTGCTAAAGGAATTCAATCCACTCTTTCATTCAATTGCCAAAATGTTCATGTAAAATAATCTTTACTTCGCTTTCTCCCCGTAAAAAAAAATCCTCTTGATTACCAAAGCTTTGCTATTTAAAGTCGGAGTCATTCAGTTGAAACACAATTAGAATAGCCTTGAGAATTCCCCCCGATTCTCAATCTATTCGTAGTAGATCATTAATAAAAGATCTTTATCAGCATCATAAGCTAGTAGGTGTAATCAACAGGTGTTTCAACAGTCGTGTAACAACATGACTGGTGGCATCTATTTTAACAGTCATATAATAGGTTCCTAGACTAATGGGCATATATTGCAGCAATCATGTAACAGCTTCCAAGATTGACGAGCTTCTGTTGCAGTAGTCATGTAACAGCTTCCAAGACTAGCACATAGATGTAACAACAACGAGCTTCCCAAGATTTGGTTGTTCTAAGCATTTTGATCATTAGTTAAACCATTTCATGGGTAAAATATGTGAATGTTACCAATCAAACATGCTAAGTAAATGAAAATATAAAAGCAAGATGAATAGTTCATACCTTGGGAAAAAGGGTCTTAGCATGCATTATAATAGTCATTAGCTTAGAAATGAGAAGGTTGAATGGGCAAAAGATGTGGTGAAAAAGGGACATTTCTGGGTCCTAACAAGTGCTTGGATTCATTGGATCTTGTTGATTATGGCGTTGTTATGTGATTAGGGTTTGAATATACGATGTGAATAAGGGTTAAATACTAATGAATGTTAACTGCTAAGTCCTCTGTTAAGTATTGTGATCACATATCTATGTACCAGCTAGGTTGTAAACACTTGAGTCTTGCAACCCCCCTACCTCTACCTCGGGTGAGACTTCATCTGCTTCGCAAGTGTTGCTAAAAGGGCTGGTAGTTAGGGTTTTTTTGGTGCGTTGTTGAAGCATTGAACCCTGATTATGGCCCTATGCCAACAAATGGTTCTATTGTCAGGACCTAAAACTGTGATTGTTGGGAACTGAAGAAAAGAGAAAGATTTGTACGTAGATCTATAGTTGTAGTGCGCAGTAGTCTACTTGACTTGTGAACCTCTGTGCTAAGAAGAGAAGTTTCATCTAAAGAAAAGAGGTAAGATCTTGAAGCTTTGTGCTCTAATAAAGGTAAGATAACTGGAAATTTTTGTTTCGAAAGTATGAATCTAGGTATGTTTGATAGATTTTGTCCTAGCCTAAAAACTAGGGCATAGCTAGAAGAAAGAAGATTTGATATGAATAGATCTGATAGAAATAGTGAATGATATGTTATTCCTATGCATAGAAAGAATTTTTGGACTAATAAGTGGATGTAGGATCCTAGAAAGATTTTTTTGCAGGTTCAGCACTGCGATCCCAGTGCGTAGTACAAGAAACGTTGGGGATCATTTTGGAGAAAGAGAGGAATGAATCTTTGTTATAGTTGCAGAAGACTAGGACATATTGCTAAGGAATGCCCTGGTAGAAACCCTATTTGTCTTTGTTGTAAATTTGTGGATTATGAAGTTTTGGACTGCCCTAGAATGATTGCTAAGGTTGAAAATATGAATATGAGACAAGAAAACCATGAGGAAAGTCAAGAGACTAAGAATACAATAAAGAACCAGAAAGAATCATAGACTATATTATTGCAGATGAAAGAAACATTGAATGATCACAGAGACGTCAGTTTATCACAGATCTTGAAGGACAAAGAGAAAATAGAAACAAGAATAGGAGACTTCAACATAGACTGTGTATTGGATACAGAAACATAGGTGAACATCATGACAGAAAGTACTTGGGAAATCTTAGGAAATCCTACTATGGTTCCTTCATTGGGAGGAATAGGATTGTTTAAAGGAAAGATGATAACCCTATGTGGAATACTTACTCATGTACCTATGATTTCTCATGGAGCATCAAAATAAGAAGTATTCGAGGTTATTAATTTTTTTGAGAACATCGTCACATTTCCACTTTTGTTAGGTAAGACTTGGATCGAGAAAGATCAGATCCGAAGGAAAGAAGAAGAAGAATATATAGAATAGAAAAAGCAAGAATTAAGGGATTTCATGGCTAGGAGAATAGCACACTTAATAGAAGAATAGGAGGACAAGTTGAAGCAACTGAGGGCCAGAGACCTAGCTCTCGAAGTTGAAAGAATGCAAGAAGGCTTAAAGAATCTGTCCATAAATGAGAGTAGATCACCTATTCCAGAAACCTTAAGAGAGGAATTATTACCCTCGAACCCTATGAAATACCTTCAACAACGTGAAGTTACTATGCTAAGAGAAGATAAGAACAAGAACGGAAAGAGAAATCCAGAGATGCAGATCATAGGAAAGAAAGAAAGAAAGCTCAGTAAGAAGAAAGCAAAGCTAGAAAAATTGCAGGAGGTTCCAGAGAGGACTTTGCAGAAGGAAGGCTTGTAGAACTTGAACCTCGCCGGAATAGCAGAACAACGCATACTGGCACTTCGCCATGGTGAAGAAATATGACCGTTGGAGGCATCCCGACCATTAGAACGACACTCCAGAATGGATAGAAATGCAGTTATTTCCAGAAATCTTGCCCTTGGACCATTGGGACCGCGCCACAACGGTTGGAATCTTATTAATTGAGGCATTCCTGCCCGTTGGAGGAGTCCATTACTCCATTGTCTATTTAGTCCATCATATGTCCAACCAAGGAAATTTTTGAAAATTGTGATTATCTGATCCCAGAGAGAGCTGATTACTATCACGTTGTGATAATTGATACCTCGTCATCGATTCAATTTCCTGGAGAAGACCAGTCACCTACCCGAGATATCTGATTACGAGTGCGTATGTTGGATCTGTAAAAGATATTCTAATTGACCTTATGGATGAGAAGGTCATGTCCGTAGGAGTACAGGCCTCATAGACGCGAGGATTGGAAGCATCCCCATCGACTTCACATCGATCTAAGCCATCGCGAACCACAACAGAGAAATGAAGCAAGCACCGTGATGACTTGGCGAATGCGAAGCTCATCCCGTCGGTCCTACCTGACTACATCCCGCCTCTGGCTGGTGCGGTTAGTCATGAAAGTGTCTTAGGGTATTTAAACTATACCCTAATCATGGTGTACCTCCTGAAGGGGATACGTGTATTAGGCCCGCAGTTGGGACAGATCCCAACTCTGAATATCAGTGATTACAACCTGGAAGATAGAAATAATTATGCGATGCTCGCACTGCATCGCTACCAGACAAAGACGACTGGGAGGAAGCCAAAGATCATTCCCTATCCATGGACCATGGACATCGCTAGGTCCACCATCCTAAATGTAATGAAGCTACCCCACTTTGGCTGGCACTAGGAGGGTAATGTGTGCGTTAAGCTCCTTTTGTCATGCTACCACGGAGGTTACTTATGGTTATATAGGAGAATCACTGTGGATCCAGTGCTGATCCACACAATCACTGGATTGAGCATGCAAGGACCAGATATGCAAGACTTCTACCTAAGGAAGGCTATAGATCATGCCCTGGCACAATGGATTAAGGAAACCTATGGCAATGTGGAGAAAGAGAAGCGAGGCTACAAGGTAGCCTCCATTCATAATGGCGCAGTGCGCCTAGCCTACCAGTTGATCGCTGGTAAGATCATCAGGAAGAACAGACCAGTGCAGGTCATGGGGTTCGTCATTGACCTCACAGGGAAGTGCGTCGAGGGCATGTAGATGAAATAGGTGAGCTACTTCGTCAATGAGTTAGAGACAAACTACTGTGAAGCGCAGGACCAAGGCTATGAGTTCCACTTCAGCTGGTTGTTGATCCTCATTTCCTTTGTTTCTTGGGAGATGCTAGAGGAAGCGACATTCCTAGAAGTCAATCCATCAAAACCACTGGCTACAAGGTTCACCACCTTGTGGTATTCCAGCGATATGGAGAAGCAGTGGCAGTGAAACGATTTCTTCCACACTTACTATAACCAGCTCATGCGAGCCATTGATTTAGTCCCCCAAATGACTCTGAATACCTTGCATACTTACAGGCCAATAGAAAAGTTCCATGCAAACAAACACTTCATTTACATCATTGCACATAAGGATGGAACCAAGGAGGAGTTGCATTCATACTATAAATTAATTGATGAAGACATGAAGGAGATAACTAAGGAGTGGTCGGATGAATTCCTTGTAATAGAGCTCTCCAACTCCGATATCATTGGAATTCTTGTAGTCACTCGGGAATAATATGATGGAATAAGGAGTGCAAGAAAGAAGTAAAAGAAGATAGAGGTATAGGAAATAAACAACGCATCAGAGGAAATTGTAGATGATTCACCTAGCAAAGGAGGAGATGACAAAATAAACCAAGAAGAGGAAGGGGAAGAAGATAAGCAGGAACCAGGTGAAGTGACACCGCCTAAGGATCCCCTTACAGAGGCTGAGACATCAAAGAAACAAAAGGTTTCTTCGCAGAAACCCTTAGATAGAAAGAAGAGATGCGTAAACAGAACTAAGTCGTAGAATGTACTCACGGTAGATGACATCGACCTCATTATTGCAGCTATAACAGATATGCCAGAGGACATTTTGCAGAGAAATGAATCCAAACAAGAGACAATGTATGAAAGGATCGAAGAGGAGATGAAAAGGGTACAGAAGGATCTTTATTCGAGCCACACAATGTCTATTGCGTCGTTATCATCAGGGGGTATAGAAGAGGGAGACGAGCTTGCCCAACTACGTAGAATAGCACATGCGACAGAGGCTCACCTTCATCAAGTACAGGAGGAAAAAGAACAGGCCACAAAGGCCTTGAAACAAGCAAGGGAGGAATCCCTAAAGCAACGTCGGATTGTGCAGCAAGAGAGAGATGACCTCCAGGCAAAATTTATAGAGGATAGAGCACAGATCCAAAAGGAGAAAGATTAGATACTCACGAAGCAGGTGGGAGTAAGAGAGGTAGTCACTAGAGAACTTTTCTCTGTGTCAGGCCTGGCACAAATGGAAGAGGAAACAACTGAGATCCAGGTGGGGAAGCTCATTGAAGCCATTCAACAGCTCCAAGCAAGACTGGTAGAACTAGAGCTACAAATAGTGTCGATCACTCCGCAGGAAGTGCGAGATCAAAGAGAGGAAACTACCAGGAGCACAGTCGAAAGAATCAAGGCATTGGCCTTAGAATGAAAGAAACTCATTATTTCAAGTGCACAAACCTATGATCTCCTTGCAGAGGACCCAAAATTAAGGACATTGGAGTGACATCTCTAGGAATAAAAGCAACAAGTAGCAACAGTGAAAGTAAATTTGAAGCAACTATCAGCAGTCGAGAAGATGAAAAGGTCCTAGGAATAGCACACGGTTCAGCAATAGGTCCATGACATCCAGAGTAAAGTCATGGAAGTGACCCAGAGGCTCTAGCCAGTGCAGGATGAAGCTTGCACACTTTTTGAGGAGATTGAGGGACAAGGTGCACAGCTAGAAAAAGTGGTCACCATAGTAGAACAATGCTTGGAAGGTCCTGTCACTGAGATATTCATTCAAGAGTTCCCTGATAAGGAGGCTCTGGTGAAGTAGCAAGTCGAGGCAGCTCGAGCCAAGCTCGATACCTATGAAGCAATATTGCCCAGATCAGAGTGACTCGAGATGAGTCACGGGTGAGTGTTGGGGGCCTATTGGCCCTCGACCAAATTTTGTGGAAACATTGGTTGTGTTTGACCATTTTCGGGACTTCGACATGCTGGTCGAAGATAGAGCGCCAGGCGAAGCGGATATCATGGGATCTCGCCCCCTTGTTAGGGATTTTTGGGTTTATGGTTTATGTAACGGGTATGGGATGTCGGCCCATGGGTCTTACCCATGTTTAGGTCCCTTTTGTAATGTATAAATAAGTATCTAGGTAATGTAAGTAAGCGTCGATGGCTTAGTGCTAATGTTAGCTAAGTGCATATTGTGTAAGAGTTATAGAGCTAAGTGAAAGTGATTGTAAGAGACTATGTAAGGCTTTGTGCAGACAAATTGTAAAGGGATTTGTCCTTTGACCTACTTGGGGAAGGAGGATCTGGTGAGGTGTGCGCAGATCTCTTGTACTATGCAGAGTTGGTTTGATGCTCTATTCATGTAAGGATATTGACAGAAGATAATAAATAATACGAAGAGTTGGTGGACGTAGCCCCACATTGGGGGTGAACCACGTATATCCCGGTTTATGGTTTCTTTGTGTGATTGATGTGGTTTATGATTAGTGTTGTTATCTGATATAGTATCTTAGTGCTTAGTAATGTGAATGAATGTGAGATATGATCTATTTTTATGTGCTAAATTCTTGGATGCGTTAGATCTTTTTTATTACTACATTGTTCTGTGATTAGGGTTTGAATCTGCGATGTGAATAAGGGTTAAATACTAATGAATGTTAACTGCTAAGTGCTCTGTTAAGTATTGTGATCATAGATATGTGTCCCATATAGGTTGTAGACACTTGAGTCCTACAACCCCCCTACCTCTACCTCGAGTGATACATCATTTGCTTCACAGGTGTTGCCGAAAGGGTCGGTAGTTAGGGTTTTGTTGGTGCGATGTTAAAGAGTTGAACACTGGGTCTACCCCTATGCCAAAAACCTGTTGTGAACAAATTCATTTTGTGCATAAGAGAATTTTGGAGCATCCGAAGGAGAAAAAACAAGCAACTCTAAAATTGTACTGACCCCCATGATTATCAAAAATCAGGTTTAACAAGCTTCAGAGGTATGTATCCAAGTCGGTCAATTCGTTAGTTATAGTTTACATGTGTTCGTCCAATTTTACATAGTCTCTAAAATATGCTAAATTTGTAGGAAAAATACCTCTAAGAAATCCAACCAATAGACGCTCGTCAAGAGCACAAAAGCTAAAATAACCAGAGACAAGCGAAGGTTATTCTCTAGGGACCACAAAGAAAATGGAGTACATCCCTAGGATGGAGCCTGTCGTCAAGACACCAACAAAGAAAATTTTCATCCAACCTCTGGCCTTTGGCGATACAAAGGAAAGCATCGGATCCAAGGTAGCACTCCCACAGTGGGGGTATCTCTTCAACATGATTAGCAGAGAAGAATACCTAAAGTATATCCCACACAACGACCCGGACATAAGGGCGCTCGATGACCACGTGTTCCCCAACATCCAATGGTCATATTTACACATGGTGGTGAGTATAACCCCCATTTTCCCTTGCATAGAGGTCCTCAAGTGGCACATCGACCACACGGACGAGCATAAATGTTTGATTAATGATGAGAATGGTGGGTGCGTCAGAGTTTTCCTCCCAACAAAGGTCTAGAAATACTACAAGCTCAGGGACCTGGAGGAGCGGCTCAACATGGACTTCGTGGTGAAGTTCTATGAACTCCATGACACCAGCTGATTGATGGCCTCATGGTGGAGGGAATATAAGAAATTCACCAATCAGAGTAATGAATAGTACAGGACAATTAACCTGAGGGAGCCATACATCTATTTGATGACTCTCATCTATCGGCTATACAGAGAAAAGGATTGCTCTAGGTTTTCGAAAGATTGGATGCCTTTGGCATACATAATCACAATAGTTGGGGGCATATTCAACTGGGGAGCAATAATATCCAAACAACTAAGCATCTATGTGAAGTAGGCTTAGACGTCGAAGGAAGGAGAGGCACCAACTTTCTACATGCCCTCGTACCTGTTCGATGTCATGTGTGCTAGGAACGTCTTCTCCAACATGAATCTAAGTTGGCATGTTGCAGAGATCCTATTCCATGTCTACTTTAGTGTGCTATGGGAAAATAGGTACAAGAAATCATAATCCCTCATCTGCAATGAATTCATCTCTCGTATTTATTTTATTCTTTTTAAGAAGGAATGCCCAAGGCTATCGACGCAATCCAAGAAAATGATATCCAAGGTAGGCCATTAGTACTTGGACGAGCGCACCACCTACATCAAGGTGTTCAGGACCATCAGAGCGCCACATCTCCTACCATCCCATGTCCCAGACCGGCTCGTCATGGGAGAAATTTGTTATCATACCATCTTTCAGGGATATAATTCCACATTGGTCAAAGACAAGAAACGGTCCTTCATACCCTACTGTTTCCATGTGGGGTTATATATGGTAAAGGATATTTCTCAAGCTAAACAAGAAGGGATGATCCAACTTGATTTTAGATTCCCTACAGGTTGATTCCATAAGCATGATCCTAAAGGCCTGGTCCTGCAACATGCTTCACAGGTGTCATCCTGTTGGCCATATGCTCACGATAAGTCTGAGGATGAAGTCTTCACAGAGAATGCCTAGGACTAGGATGAGGTGGTGCAGAGGATGGCCAACCAAAACATGACTAGGTTCAAGGCCATGAGGGTGGATGAATAGGTGCAAACAATAGAACAGTCGGCTCAAGAGGCCCTCAGAGCCAGTGAAGAAATCAAAGTCGGAGAGGCAATAGAGAAGCAGGGAATGAGATTGTTCTTGACACCAGAAGCACAGACAAGGGGTCTGTGCTTAATGGTAGAGGCACATAGATTAATTGATTAGCTGCAGAATGACCCAGACCTCATAGATATGACAATGGTTCTTGCTGACAACCCGATCGAAAGTCGGGGAGGACCAAGTGACCCAGAGTCAATACAAATTGAAGAAACCACTAGGTCAAATAACCCTAAAGTTTCAACGCCATAGGTTGGACCACCAAGGGATGTCTCGTCTCAGCCCGAGATAGAGAGACATCATGCAGATAAAGTACACAAAATCCTTGTTTGATCTAATAACCATCTACGACGATGAGGATAGCTCAGAGGTTTCCCTGGTCACTCCGGTGAAAATCATAAAGGAAACAGAACCTGAGAAATAATATGCCCTGGGTCCCGATGCTCCAAGTCAGAGAAGTTCATAGAATGAGTACGAGGTAGAAAGTGCCTTGGACGATGAGCCACTCGACACACTAGGGATCCCAATGGACAACTCGAGGGATGAGCTAGGATCGGGTGAACAAGGGGAAGAAATTACACAGCGGGAAATCAACATCTCAATAGATGATTATCAATTAAGTACCGAGCCTACCCCTGATTCATCAATTTTGGCCATTAATTTACCTCCTGATGAGAAACAACTAGAGGACAAACTTTCGGGACATACAAAAGAAGTTCAAGAACCCAGTCTTGAGCAGATATACACAGTCGGGATCCTGGCAAACATTCTTACTTGGGGAGAGCAAAAAATCTATGAACCTGTGGATGATTTCATCGATATACAAGCCATCACCTACGACTAAAAGAGTAAATCCATCATGAAGAGAACCACCAAGAAGAGGAGGCTTACTCTAGACAACTCCATCCTCATCACCACATAGGAAAAATTGATTAGCATGGAGCATTCCAAGACATCCGAGCTTATAATCCCAAGGATGGAAATCACAGATTCCACCCTGGATAGAGAAAGGAAAGATGAAGAGGAGTTGGCCACTGTGCTGAAAGAGTTGGAGGATTTTTCCTATTTGGAGAAATATTATCAAGACTCCACGCAGGCCACGGTGTTCCTGAGAAGCGAATTCTAGGAGGCCTACATTAAATTCACAAATGAGCGGCACCTTTTCACTACAGGGATAGCCAATTTCCAAGAAGACACCCTTATGGATCTAGAAACATGAAAGGACATGGAAATATGGTATGAGAAATCCCACCAAGAGGTGGAAATAATTTATTACATCAACATGGTTCAAAAGGGTCGAGACATCGAAGAGCACGGTATTTAGGTGCTAAGGGACAGTAGCATTGACCGTATAAGGAATTCAGCCGAATACTGGGTGAAATGGCCCAATAACCTCATCAAGAGATCCAAGATAAATGAGCCAAATGAATTGGGCCAAGATCAATCGGGCGATGAGGGACATCGGTCTCCCAGATTTCGGCACACTCGAGGACTTTGTTGACTTGCCTGACATAGTGAAATTATATGCAGAACAAGACTCATTGTGGACTGCGGAGATAGAAAAGGTGGCAAACATGGAACCAGGTCAGGTACAACAGTTCATGGAGCACCCTATCAAGGCTTAGACAGTGTTACAGTAGTTAAGTGCTAAAGTAGTCAAGTATCGGGCACGAGCAATGGAAATAAAGGAGACCCTTTCAACCTCGATGGACCAACATAGATTCTCATATGCCAACACATGCGAGGAACTCTTCGTCAACTGGTCGGAGCATGAGAAGATTCATCCACTCAAGTGAAATCATTTGATGACTCTTAGAAGACTGAGAGATGAAAGCACCAGGTGGCGATGTTTTGTTTTACTTAGCATGCACTTTTGATAGTTATTTTTAGTTAATAATTTGTTATAAATAGGAGGATCGACATGTTAGAAGAGGTCTATCATTTTTACAAAGACCCTCATTTTTGGATTTGTAAAGAACTATTTCGGAGATATCTTAATTGAGAAGTCATGTTTAGGACCAGAGACAAATTTATGTTTTTCATCAAAGGTGTGTGTGATTGGATCTAAAGAAGAATTATTTCTGACTTTATCTCATGAATGGGTGTTGTAACAAGTAAGAGCCTTTGAATCTATTGATAAGTTATCTGATTCAATATTTTTTATAGTTCATGTCTCTAATGATGGAAAGAAAATCGTTTTGTTAATATGTGATTAATGATTAGAGATAAGGAAACTATTTTTTTTCCATCGTTTATTGCATGTATTTTTTCTTTCGATAAATGTATCTCAGTCAATAATTGTGATACCAACAAGCTAATGTATTAATACTAGGCTTGTCGTAGGTGTAAGAACCATTGTCTTCATGCTTGAGCATGAGGTTTATCCCTAGCTTATCCTTCTTCAATAGCTAATATTTTTCCCTTTGTTACCCAGTTGGTTTATACCAGCACACTTCTTGTATCAAACCCACCTATAAGACAAAATACAAAAAAGAGAACATTCAAGATGAAGGAGGATTTTTCGCGAGAATATATCCCATCAATCACTACGTAAATCCCATCGATTATTTGGTTGGATCGGAAGATATGGAGAACCATTCCGCTATCAAACGCTGCAAAGTCTAATTGGGCCTCAGTGGTGGGTTTGGTTCCTACTATTGAGTTAAATGGATTCAGGACCCCTCAACAGAATTGGCGCTAGAAGGAGGGCCTGAAGAATGAATGGCTCAAAATATTTTTGATATAATATTTCACATAGACTGTAGATTCAAAACAGCCCAAATGCATGGCTAGTCATTCTCAAGACGTCCCACACACATTGAGTACTCCTGAAACGAGTAACTCACCCCAGCAAGAGGAAGAACATCTATTCCCTAAAATACCTTATGCTCTTCCCCAGGAGGCATTGAACCAGTTCAGAAGAATCAAAAGAGCTTACGCCCGACAAATCAGATCACTGCCCTTAGCTCCATTACTTCTTCGTAGAAAACAAGTAAGTAGACCAGTGGTTGACACCCCTGACCAAGTTTTTGTTCACACTGTAGAAGACCTGATAGATTCCACCCTCACTAAAATCGAACATCCCTGTAATCTAATCCCCAAAACACCAGCCGATAACTTCTTTGAGCTCAACAATTTCTCTGACGAGGAAGGGTTTAACTCAGAACGCTCAATTTAGGAGTCGGACGACATGGAAGATAACAATGATCATAATGAATAAAGGGGAAACCCACCTCAGAACAATCAACCTTGGTTGGCCAAATATGCTCTGGCCATCCCCAGATGAGTACATAACCTTCCCTGACATCCATAAAAGTTACTCCCTAAATTTTACCTTGAAACCTCAGGATTTCTTGAAGACCATATCAAAAAATTCATACTAGCTATTAGAATGATGAATGTCCAACATGAAGACATAGTATGCAGGATTTTCCCCTATACTTTTGAGAATTCGACCTCCACATGGTATTGTAACTTACCTGTAGGGTCCATAAAAAGTTGGACGAAGTTTCAAAAGGATTTTCTAAAAAAATTTGCAGAAGAAACCACTACATGAGGTTTGATGGCTGAGTTGATCATCGCCACCATGAGCTCAAAGGAGAAGGGTAAAGACTTCAATCAACGGTTCACCACTATCCTAAACAAATTTCAACTTGAAGCTAAACCCACTCATGAGTTTCAAATTGAAGTATACACCAATGCTCTCCCATCTTCCATTTCTATGTGTGTGAAGAGGGTTGTGAAAACAACCTTAGTTGAGAATTTTGAAGAAGCCAAAACAATAGAATTCCAAACGAAGGGATGTAAAGAAGGCTAGGTCTCATTATTTAAGAAGGAAGTTCAACCTCCTCCCAGGAGAGGACTCTTGTTGACTAGACCCCCAGGGAAACAAACAAAACAAGGTCCCGAAAAAGGAAGTGGAGACATAGAATACCTACAACGCATGGTAAAGAAGTTGTCAAATGAAATCATAGACATGAAAATAAGTGCAGGGGAAGGAAACCAAGGCCAAAGGCCCTATAAACCCTCTTTTAAAAGAAATCCACTGTTCAAAGTAACTAAACCTCCCCCAACCAACTTAAACATTGATCTGGGAAATGTAGCATCTCACTCTTTTTGTACCTATCACCAAGAGAAACACTCTAAAAGAGACTTCTCACAATGGTTACATGCCATGAATTTGATGGCCAATCGATTTCTGGATGAGGTTTCCCTTACCAAACAATCAAGTGGCTCAACTATGAATATTGTTGATCAGGAAGAAGTTGATCCACCAAAAGAAACAACCATGCTAATATGGGACCCTGACCTACCAATGCCTTTTGATGATCTATTTGAGGTTCAAGAACCACCTGCAGAGATCTTGGTTGTGAAAACACAAAGTAGAGGTCAGCCTATCTCAAATGACCTTACTACTTCCCAAACTTCAGGAGGAAATCCAAGGTCCAATCACCCTAAAGTACCTTTTGTCTCCCAAAGAAATCCTATAAACATCCATACCCGAGAATCGCCCAAGATAGGCTACAACATAGTAGAAGATTTGAAAAAATTGAAGGCAAATATATTGGTCATGGACATGTGTAGAATCCCTCAGCAAAAGGACTTTCTATTACAAGCATTGAAAAGTCAGTAGAAAATCCTACAACAAGCACTAACCAAGGGGAGAATTTGGCCCTCTCAGATCTAATAAATAAACCAATTGTGAACACTTTCTCTGAATATAAGAAGGGAAAGCCTTTTGTCCCATTGTTCCTCTTGACATTTGATGTCTTCAACAGAAACGTCCACAATTGTTTGGTTGACTCAGGGGCATCCTCTAATGTTATGCCATTGTCTATATGAAAGAAACTATATGCAGTCCCTCTCAAAAGTGATAAGCATGTGATACAACTAGACAAAACCCAGGTGAAAGTTATGGGAGAGCTTAAATATGTAATGATCGAGATGGTGACTCACCCGAAATGTGTTCAAGTAATTGACATCATTTTAGTAGATATCCCAGAAGCCTATGGATTGCTACTTAGTCGAGATTGGTTCAAGAAGCTAAACAGATACTTTACTACAGACTGGGCTCACCTTTGGTTGCCATTAAATGGACACACGAATATGATAAGGATCGACAGAGAAATATATCTGAAACATATTGTCACCGACCTAGAAACCCTCAACGAACCCTCTTCGACAGATTTCCCCATATTAGGTAATTATTCCTATGACTCTGATTTTGGGAATTTCTCCTCCATCTCATATGATGTCCCTCTTACTCAAAACTCTGAAATGACTTTTCAAGAAAATTTGTCGACGACAGTAGAATAAATCCTCTTCTGTCAAGAACCTATGTTCAAAACCATGGAGCTGATAGAAGGAAAGGAGGAAAGTGGTAGGCAAGAAGAAACTGATGATTTTCTCTCACAAACCTAGACCTTGTACTTTTATGGGTCTAAGTCACAAGAAGGATCAGGAGTAGGGTGTATCCTCATCGATCCCAAAGGTAAATGAAATTTCTTGTCCTGCAGACTAGAATTTGAGTGCACAAACAACACCACCGAGTACAAAGCTCTAGTACAAGGGATAAATAAATCCATGGACTTCAACGCTAAATAACTAAAGGTTTTCAAAGATTCTGAAATCATCGTTAGACAAGTAAGGAACACTATACATTGCAACTCTCCCCACCTGAGGAATTACCAACAGGGAGTGCACAGACTAATATAACATTTTGAAGCCTTCAACATTAAAGTAATATCCAGAACAAAGAACACTCTTGCTGATTCTCTGGCCATGGTTGCGTCAAGGCTATCCCCTCTAGAAGACTATGAAGCCTCCGGGTTCACTGTGGAACTACTCTACAAACCGTTGGTGCCCAACAATATTTAAAATTCGAAGGTCTTTGAAGGAGATGAATAGATCATAAAATTCTTAACCAATCAAGAAAATTTTAAGGATCTGGATATCGACGATGAAATATTTCATGAAAAAATAGGAGGAACTGATCCCCATCCACAAGGAGTTGAAATATATCAATTGACTGACAAACTGAGGTTTCACACGATACTAAAAGGGGTAGCCAATTTAGAAAACCTTTTTGACTTAAGGGAAAGATTCAAAGGGTCAATGAACACAAAGACTGGGAGTTCATGTCCCATGTACGAGACTATCAATCTAGGAACCCCGTAAAACCCCAAGAATATAAATCTCGGCAAGGCAATATCTAAATAAGAAAGGAAGGCCTATCTCAAACTTTTTAGAGAATATCAAGATGTTTTTGCATGGTCCTACCGAGATCTGAAAACTTAAGATACTCTTATCATTCCACACACAATCCCGTTAAATCCCAGAGTGAAACCCTTCCAACAGAAGCTCTGGAAGTACCACCCATCCCTGGAACCTCTCATGTTTCAGGAGTTAAAGAAATTACTAGATGCTAAAATTATATTCCAAGTTAGACACTCTGCATGGGTAGAAAATTTGGTCCCTGTCAAGAAAACATCTGGGGAAATTCGTCTGTGTGTGGATTTCAGGAACCTCAACAGAGCATCAAAAAAGGACAACTACCCAGTCCCACCGATGGAGAAACTCTTGCAGACCGTGTTTGATTCTGGGATATTTTCTCTACTGGACGGTTTCTCAGGTTACAACTAAGTTCTAGTTTCAAAGGAAGACCGTCTAAAAACTACCTTCCAAACCAAATGGGAAACCTTTTCTTATAAACACATGCCCTTTGGGTTAATCAATGTGGGGGAAACCTTCCAAAGGGCCATGGACATAGAATTTTGGGGAGTAATCAAAAAATGTGTCGTAGTTTATTTGGATGACGTGAATGTGTGTTCAAAGAACAAAGAATATCACATCCAACACTTAACCTAGATTTTCGAAAGGTGTAGGAAATACGGTGTATCCTTAAACCCTAATAAAATTATCTTTGGTGTCGAGGAAGGTAAACTACTAGGTCACATTATATCTTAAGAAGGAATTCACATAGACCAAGAACGAATTAGGGATATAGCTCAACTTCCATTACCCCACAAGAAAAAGGCTATGCAATCCTTCTTTGGGAAATCAATTTTGTGAGAAAATTCACCCCCGATTTTGCTGAAACTATCAAACCCCTACAAAATATGAATCGCAAAGATGTTTAATTTAAGTGGGATGATGAACGAAAAAGTTCTTTCAGCAATATTAAGACTGCAATATCTCAAGATCCAGTGTTGCGAAGTCCCAACTTTAGAAAATATTTCTTCCTCTATACTTTTTCCTCTGACCAATCGTTAGCTGCAGTATTGACTCAAAAGGATGATGACAATAATGAGGCCCCTCTCTCATTCATGATCACTAATATATAAGGGGGGGAATTAAAATACCCTACTATAGATAAGCATGCTTATGCGGTGTACAAGGTAGTGAAACACTTCAGATCTTACATCCTAAAGAACCACACCAAAGTCATCGTGCCTCACCCTGCAGTCTGATCATTATTCACTCAACAAGGGATGGGGGAAAGAAGAGGAAACTAGATGGCAGTGGTCCAAGAATTTGATCTAGATATAAAACCTGTTAAACTGATTAAGGGACAAGGATTATGTAAACTGGCAGTTGAAGCCCAGGACCAAGTAAATGAAGACCGTGGATAGGAGAATGAATTGGCATTATGTTGTGGTGAATCTTCATACATCTCCCCAGGGTAGGAGTCTTGGTATGAGAAACTAACTTATCTCATGCACCATGGGACTTGCCAAAAAACACTAAACCCTAGGGAAAGGAGAGCTCTCAGGTTAAAATCAACACAATATTGCCTCATAAATTCGGTGCTCTTCCGCGTTAATTATGATGGGGTACTTTTAAGATGTCTTGAATGTGAAGATGCAGACAAGGTTATGAAGGAGCTCCATGATGGATCTATAGGTGGAAACTTCGCAGGGAATACCATCGATCACAAGATATTGAGAGCCAGTTATTATTATCCTACTCTGTCCAGGGATGCTCACACATATGCTAGGAACTGTAAAACTTGTCAAATGAGCACGGGGAGGGAAAAGAGAGCAGTTGTCCCACTCCAACCTATGGTTGTCTCTAGGCCATTCAAGAAATGGGGGTTAGATATCATAGGATAAATTACCTCGAGTTCTTCAAAACAACATAAATACATACTGACTTCCACAGGCTATTTCAAGAAATGGGTAGATGCCATCCCTCTGACTCATGTAAACGAAAAGGTTGTGATCCAATTCATAGAACAACAACTGATTATGAGGTTTGGTATGCCTTCTGTCCATGTTTTTTATAATGTTGCTTACTTTTCTTCCACCTTATTAACAGAGTTTTCTTTAGACAAAGGAATCATAATCAGATACTCTGCAAACTACTATCCACATGGGAACGGAGTGGCAGAATCAACCAATAAGAACCTAGTCAGGATATTAAAGAAAACAGTTGCAGAAAACCAGAGGAATTGGCACAGTTCACTTCATAACACCCTATGGGATGATAGAGTAACACCTAAGGAATCTATAGGGAATTCCCCATACTTTCTGGTATACGGACAGGAAGCCATTCTTCCAAATGGGTTGTATCTCCCATCTCTTCAGCTTGCTCAGGATTCTAGACGAAAACTCTCATCAGGTATACAACAAAGAATTGATACCCTCCTCATGTTGGAAGAAGAAAGGGAGAAAGAAAAATCAAAGTTCATAGCTCATCATCAGATAGTTAAAAGGTGGTTTGATAAGCATAAGGCCAAAGAGAAGAATTTTGAAGTAGGAGACTTAGTCCTAAAATGGGACAGAGCAAATGAGCTGAAGGGAAAACATTCAAAGTTTCATAATATATGGCTCAGACCTTTTCAGGTAGCTGAGAAAATTGGGGTAGGAACGTATCGGTTGAAAAATATGAGGGGGAAACCCAACACCCTCCTGGTGAATGGCCAAGCCCTAAAACAATATTTTTGTTAAGAAAAAAATAAAAATTGTGTGTGTGTGTTTCCATGGTATTTTGTTTTTAGGTAGGCTGATTGCAGAGTTCTTCATTTTTGTTTTTCTTGTTACAGTACTTTCTACGCTTTTGAAGTTTGTGTTTAGAAAGGCATTGGTTGACCTTAGTTCATGAGATATGATGAACTATGTTTCTGACTCACGCTTACATATAACCCAAGAAGAGTTGGGATAATTGTGGTGGTTTGAAGGAGTTTTGTATCTAACCTATGAAAATAATAAACTTTGGAAAAGTGATGGTGTCGGCCTGGTGGCCTGGTAAAACCTGAAGGGAAATATGGAAAGTTAGAAAGGACTACATGTACCTCGATACAAAGATAGAAAAAATTCACCTTAACCATCTCGTTTTGAAAATAATAGACGTTCTCATCTCCCACTCGCTTGGGGCATTTTTCTGAAATAAAATCAATTATATAAAATGAGTGCAAAGTAGGAGAGGGTATGCAAATAACTCCACTAGGGCTATGGATGCTCACTGGCAGCAGAGAAAGGTCTATGAAATTGGGGTGACTCTGTCGGGGCTATGAATGCTCGTTGGCAGAAAGTGAATGATGATAACTAAAAGGCATGGTGCTAGTGAACTCTTTACTCAACTCTTGTCAAAGAGGGCGTGGGTCATGGTTACAGGAAACAAAGGTGGAATAAAGGTTGAAACCCCATAGGCAGGCCTGGATGCACTAACTGGGGAATTTCAAACACAAGGATAGAAGAGGCTCTGATAAAAACCAGTTAAATTCTTAACCATATTTTGCATCAATTGAGCCCGAGGTAGGAACAAATATTCTACTTTCTCCCAGTAAGTCTCCATTTGTTGAGCACTCAACACACCCTAAAAAGCCTTATCAATTTTTTTCACTTTTTGGGTACCACTTGGGTTTCTGCACTGTCTGACTCGATTTCAAGTTGGGAAATGTTTTGTCTTTGTTTATATTCATGACTCTCATCACTTATTCAGGTTTTTTTGAACTTATGGAACCCCATGATTAAAAAAACTTAACACCTTAATTGAGAATTGACAGCCAAACACTACACCTAACGCGATCAGACTCGGTGTCGAAAAGAATTCAAATAAGTAAACGAACCACTTGGAAAACAACAGTCATCGAGCAGCGATCTTCATCGGCAAAAGGCAGAGGGAATTTTTGGTTTGTGTAAGTTTTTCGCATAAAGACTCGAGGGATAGTCGATCCCCTTTGGCATCGATAAAATACAAGGACAGATGTTAACAAAGAACGAAATGAAATCTCCGATAGAAGATGCCCGATGCACTTTATCAGGATCGGGGAAAACCCAAAAGGATCACAACAAACATTTTTACCATGATAAATTTATCCCCGATAGTCGATCCCCGATGCGTTTTCGGCATCGGGACTTTTTCAAGGGACCTGATCCAAGAGAACTTGGGTAGGTTTATCGTAAATCGTCGATCCTTGACACGTTTCAGCATCAACAAGATAGGATTTTGTTTTAGAATGAATAGCTTAAGGAAATTCTCGACTCTGACTAATACGAGCGAATTAATTCACTAGTATCCAATGCCATGTGTCTTTACCATGTAAGAGGGTCGTATGCTCTAGTTCTATCCTGAGTCATTATTGGTTCCCTAGGTCTAAGCCACACCTATGAGTCAGCTTTCCTGTGTCAGCACTATACGATAGGATCGATCGGCATTGGAGATTCTGTAGAAGGATATCAACGAAAATGTCTGTAGAACAACCTTGATCCCCGATCCACCCACTAAAAGAGAAACACTAAGGGATGTTTTCAGCATTATATATGATTGGATTTTGGACATTTGAGGAGCTAATTAATACACGATCCCGCATTAGTTTCTACCTCGTGCGCCCATTAAAATAGTATTTTCAAAATCATCGATAGACCACATCACCACCCACGCCTCTGCCATCAACCCACGATGAATTCAAGTTCTAAATCCTCTAAATATTCGACGACAGATTTATTGAAATTTCACTCATGGCCTAAATTGAATGGATGATGCGACATGGTAAGATATTCCTTGTTTAAATCTCTTAAACCATTGTGAACAAATTCATTTTTCACGTAAGATAATTCTAGAGCATCCAAAGGAGAAAAAACGAGCAACTCGAAGACTGTACCGACCCCCGTGATTATCAAAAATCAGGTTTAACAAGCTTCAGAGGTATGTATCCAAGTCTCTCAATTCCTTGGTTATAGTTTACATGTGGTCATCTAGTTTTACACAGTCTCTAAACTCTACTCAAGTTGCAAGAACAATGCCACCGAGAAATCCAACCACCATATGTTCCCTGAGAGCACTAAAACTAAAAGAACCAGAGACAGGTGAAGGTTCTTCTCCAAGAACCGCAAGGAAATTGGAGTATGTCCCTAGGTCGGATCCTGTTGTCAAGATAACAACAAAGAAAGTTTTCATCCAACCTCTAGCCTTTGGCGATATAGAGGCAAGCACTGGATCCAAGGTAACTCTCCCATAGTGGGGGGATGTCTTCAATAGGATTAGCAGAGAAGAATACTCGAAGTATATCCCACACAACAACCCGAACGTAAGGGCACTCAATGACCAGGTTTTACCCAACATCCGACTATCATATTTACACATGGTGGCGAGAAAAACCCCCGTTTTCCCCTGCATAGAGGTCCTCAAGTGGCTCATCGACCACACGAATGGGAAGAAATGTTTGATTAACGATGAGAATGGCAGGTGCATCGGAGTTTTCCTTTGGACAGAGGTCCAAAAATAATACAAGCTCAGGGACTCAAACGAGTGGCTCAACACGAACTTTAGGGTGAATTTTTATGAATTCCATGACACCAGCTGATTGATGACCTCATGGTGGAGGGAAGACAAGAAATTCACCAATCGAAGCAATGGATGGTACGGGACAATTAACCTGAGGGAGCCATAAATCTATTTGATGGCTCTCATCTGCCGACTATAAAAAGAAAAGGATTGTTCCAGGTTTTCGCAAGCTTGGATGCCTTTGGCATACACATTCACAATCGTCGGGTGGAAATTCAACTGGGGAGAAATATTATCCAAACAACTAAGCATTTTTGTGCAACAGGTTCAAACACCAAAAGAAGGAGATGCACCAACTTTCTACATGGCCTCCTACCTGCTCGATGTCATTTGCGCTAGGAAGGTCTTCGCCAGCATGAATCTGAGATGGCATGTTGCAGAGCTCCCGATCCATGTCTACTTCATCATGCTATGGGAAAACAAGTAACATAAATCCTACTCCCTCATCTACGATGAATTCATCACCCGTATTTTTTTTTTTTAAGAAGGAATGCCCAATGCTATCGGCAACAGCCAAGAAAATGATATTCAAGTTAGTCCATTGGTACTTGTACGAGCGTTCCACCTATATCAGGGTGTTTGGGGCCACCAGAGTGCCACATATCCTACCACCCCATGTCCCAGACTAGCTCATCATGGGAGAAACTTGTTATCAGACCATCCTGTAGGGCTATAATGCCACATTGGTCAAAGATAAGAAACAGACCTTCATACCCTATGGTTTCCATGTGGGGTTGTATCTAGTAAAGGATACTACTCAATCCAAACAAGAATGGATGAGCCAACTTGATTTTAGGTTCCCTACAGGCCGATTCCGCAAGCATGATCCTAAAGGCCTAGTCCCGCAACACGCTTCACAGGTGTCATCCTATTGGCCATATCCTCATGATAAGTTTGAGGATGAAGTCTTCACAGAGAACGCCCAAGACTGGGACGAGGTGGTGCAAAGGATGGCCAAACCAAACATGACCAGGTTCAAGGCCATGAGCGTGGATGAACAGGTGGAAACAATAGAATAGTCGGCTCAAGAGGCCCTCAGATCCAAGGAAGAAATCAGAGTGGTAGAGTCAACCGAGGTGCAAGGAAGGGGATTTTTCTTGACACTAGATGCATAGACAAGGTGTCTACACTTAATGGTAGAGGCACATAGAGTAATTGATTAGCTGCAGAATGACCCGGACCTCGTAGAGATGATAAGGGTTCCAGCCAACAACTCGGTTGAAATTCGGGGAGGACAAAGTGACCCAGAGATGATACAAATTGAAGAAAACACTGGCTCAGATAACCCTAAAGTTTCAATGCCACAGGTCATATGAGAAAAAACCAGAGGATGAATTTTCAGTACATACAGAAAAAGTTCAAGAACCCAGTCTTGAAGAGATATACATAGTTGAAAGTCTAGGAAACATTCTTACTTGGGGAAAGAAACAAATCCCCGAACCTGTGGATGAGGTCGCCAATATACAAGCCATAGCCTACAACCAAAAGAGGAAATTCATCATGAAGAGAACCACCAAGAAGAGGAGGCTTACTCTGTACAACTCCATCCTCATCACCACATAGGAGAAATTGATTCGCACGGAGCATGCCAAGAAGTTCGATCTTATTGGCATAGGGATGGAAATCACATATGAAACCCTGGATAGATCGAGGAAATATGAAGAGGATCTGGCCTCTACGTTGAAAGAGTTGGAGCATTTGTGCCATTTGGTGAAATATTATCAAGACTCCACGCAGGCCACGGTGTTCTTGAGAAGCGAATTCCAGGAGGCCTACAATAAATTCATGAATGAGTGACACCTTTTCACTGTAGAGATAGTCGATTTCCAAGAAGACACCCTTATGGCACTGGAAACATGCAAGTACATGGAAAGATGGTATGAGAAAGCCCACCAAGCGGTGGAAAGAATTGATTACATCAGCACGGTTCAAAAGGGTTGAGAAGCAGAGGAGCATGGTATTCAGGTGCTAAGGGATAGCAACATCAACTGTATAAGGAATTCAGTCGAATACTGGATGAAAATGGCCCAGGAAACTCATCAGGAGATATAAGAGAAATGGGCTGATTGCGAAAGGAGTCGGGCCAAGATCAATTGGGCGATGAGGGACATCAGTCTCCCAAAATTTGGTGTTCCCGAGGACTTTTTTGACTTGCATGACATAGTCAAATTACATGCAGAACAAGACTCATTGTGGACTATGGAGATAGAAAAGGTGGTGAACATGGCACCAGGTTAAGTACAACATTTCATGGAGGACCTAATCAAGTCTCAGACATTGTTAAAGCAGTTAAGTGCTAAAGTAGTCAAGTATCGGGACCGGGCAGTGGAAATAAAGGAAACCCTTTCGGCCCTGATGGACCAACACAGATTCTCGTATGCCAACACATGCGAGGAACTCTTCATCAACTGGTCGGAGTATGAGAAGAGTCATCCACTCAAGTGAAATCATTTGATGACTCTTAGAAGACTGAGAGATGAAAGTGTCATATGGCGATGTTTTTTTTTACTTAGCATGCACTTTTGATAGTTATTTTTAGTTAATAATTTGTTATAAATAGGAGGATCGACATGTTAGAAGAGGTTGATGGATTTTGCAAAGACCCTCATTTTTTTATTTGTAAAGAACTATTTCGGAGCTACCTTAATTGAGAAGTCATGTTTAGGACCAGAGACAATTATTTCTTTTTCATCAAAGGCATGTGTTATTGGATCTAAGGAAGAATTATTTCTGACTTTATCTCATGAATGGAAGTTGTAATGAGTAAGAGTCTCTGAATCTGTTGATAAGTTATTTGATTCAATATTTTTTACAGTTGTTGTCTCTAATGATGGAAAGAAAATCGTTGTGTTAATATGTGATTAATGATTAGAGATAAGGAAACTATTTTTTTCCATCGTTTAGTTCATGTATGTTTTCTTTCGATAAATGTATCTCAGTCAATAATTGTGATACCAGCAAGTTAATGTATTAATACTAGGCTTGTCATAGGTGTAAGAATCATTGCCTGCATGCTTGAGCATGAGGGTTATCCCTAGCTCATCCTTCTTCAGTAGTTAAGATTTTTCCCTTTATTACCCAGTTGGTTTATACCAACACACTTCTCTTATCAGACCCACCTATAAGAGAAAATATAAAAAAGAGAACGTTTGAGCTGAAGGAGGATTTTTTGCGAGAAGATATCATGTCAATCACTACGTAAATCCCATCGATTATTTGGTCAAATTGCAATATATGGAGAACCATTCCACTATCAACTATTGCAGAGTATAATTGGGCCTCAATGGCGGGTTTGGTTCCTACTATTGATTTAAAGGGATTCAGGACCCCTCAACATAAAGGTACGTTTCTAGTACGTGAATCAGAATTAAAAAAGTCCAATTGATCGACAATAATGACTTTTCTTTGGTGCAGGAAATGTAACACATGGAAAAAAGTAGAAACAACTTCTCACATGGAATCAGTCCAACTACGACCATGTAGAAGGTTGTAATCGAGAGGTGCATCAAAGACCTCAACTTCAACATTAACCTCTTTTCCTTCTAACATAATAGAAAATGAAGGAAGAACACCATAAGGTTTAAACCCTGTACCATTAAAATCCTTGAGAGTATTGTGTGACTCAGTAAGGGAAGGAGAGACAATGACTTTCCAACAAGTAACGGACATGATGCAAGTCAAGGCTCCTTCGTCAATAACCATTCAACAAATATTCTTATTTTCCACAACATCTTGTATTTGAAACGCTAATTCAGGAGGAAGCCTTGAAATATGATCGTCCAAGTCAAAGATTATCAAATTTGTATCGGTAGAATCAATTCCACCAATAGCCTTTAACAGTTCCTTTTGTTGAGTAGGAAAACTTTGAAGGACTTTGAGAGTTGATATCGCAGAGGGTGTTTGTGCAAGGTCTTCTACAATACTATAGTTTTGGGCAGCACGTGCGTGAGGATTAAACAACGAATTTAGAACAACACCCTTAGGTGGAGGACAAAGAACTATATCTAGGCCCATTCATTCGAGATGAAGAGGACCATTTGGAGTTGAATTTGGTGGAGGAGGTTGAACCAACGGAGGTGGTGAATCATCAACTTTCTCTTTCGAAGGAGAATAATCTTTGGCTCGAGTCACGACTGCAACTTTGTTCTTCTTGGAGTGACCAATACAAATAAGTACATAAGACATGGTAGAGGGAAAAGGTTGGTCATGGATGACCAATTGGGCCTACTGCTGAGAAGGAAATGGTTGTGACAAAATGATAGGATTAGGAGGTGTCTCGGTCCCTTGCAGGAACTTAAAAACCTCAGCACGTCATGGACAATATTTCATATAATTCTCCTCACCAAAGATAAGGCAAGGATAACGAGGTTTGCGCTTGTCTTTGTCGTCAGCAAGATGGGTCTTGGGCTTCTCAGATTGTTGATTATTATTTTTTTCCTCTTTATTCTTACCCTTCCCTTTCTTTTTATTTTGATTTTTACCAGTAGGTGTAAATTGAACCGAATTAACTTCAGAGGTTTTACCGGGAGAAGGAGTCGGAGGAGGAGTATTTTGTACATTAGGAGTAGTAGACTTGGGATTGGAATGACTGGCTTGTTTAGACCGAATCTCAGCATGAAAATTTCAAATCACACCATCATCAGCATGAGAAGCTATTGGAGGTGTTGGGGTTGGATTCGTAGATGGACGAGGAGCATCAGGGATCAAGTCACATAGTGTACCCATTTGTGAATAAACAAGATCCAAATATTGAGCACGACTAATCGCCTTCTCTTTAGTGATGAAACCACCCATGGAAACATCATGGGTTATAGGACCAATGAGTGAATTGGTAAACCACTCATCCAATAGTTGATCATGAAGGGGAACTTTTATTAAGCGCCTTCTCTTCCTCCACTCATGAATATGATCAGAAATGTGAGTAGAAGAGGATTGTTTAAATGAAATCAAAAATTCGGTTCATGTCTCATATCGTATCGGCAATTGGTAATGCGTTAAGAAATCCATAGTTAAGGTATTGAATTTGTTGAAGAATCCCCATGGTAATTCAATATACCATTTATTTGTTGAACCCGTAAGAGTTCATTGGAAAAGATGTAATCTTGTATAGTCATCTATCAAGGAGTTGGATGAACACCAAAAATGGAATGTCATGACGTGATTATTTGGGTCTTCTCCCAATCAGTTGTCAAACTTAGGAATGTCTGATGGCAATTTGGAAGGTATGATAGGCCAATAAGGAGAATGAAAAATAGGATCATTCAAAATCCTAGATAAATCTGGTAAATCCAATGTAGCAAGAAACAACAATTGTCTATTAACTTGAGGAAACTAGTAGTTTTGAGGAGGTAGTCCCGTAGGTATACCAGTAGGACCATAATTAGTCTGTAGATAGTTAGAGATTCCTGATAAATTTGGTGGTGGAGGATTCTGAGTCGAATATCCAACATGAGTTGGTTGATTAGGTAAGCTCCCTTGGAAAGGAGCGTTAGACTGAAAATCTTGACCCCAGGTAGGATTCATAGAACCTGGATATGGTTTCCCGAGATTAGGGGGTACAAAATAATTAAATTTAGGAGGTTCCCCCCAGGAGTTTGTTTATTACCATGGAAAGGAAAATTCCAAGGTTGAGATTGTAATCCAGGGATATTTTTTCCAATAACTGGGTTATGGCCTCCAACTTGAGGTTGCCCCCCAACTTGAGGTTGACCTCTAATAGGAATTTGAAAACCAAAAGCAACAAAAGGACTTGTGCCTCCAACTTTATTGGATATACTACAGCCAGGATGATTAGATCCTCCAACTAAAGGTTGAGGAGGAATTATAGGCCACCCGGAGAGAACCTGGGTAGGTGTAGGAACAAAACTATTAGCATCATTGTACCTAGGAGGAACAAAAATATTAGACCCTCTCGATGGATTCTGAGCAGGATTAGCAATGGAAGTATTCAAAGAATTATACCCAGGAGGAAGTGATGGATTTGATCTAAGAGGAAGTGGTGTTCCAATAGGAGCTTGAATGATTACGACATTTCCAACAGAAACATGTGTAGCTTGTGGGACCATGGTAGAGTTAGCAAGCTAGAGGGGAAGAATTGTAAGAGAACCAACCAACAATTCGTCTAAAACTATGACAACATTACTAATCATGCCAGTAAAATGGTCTAAACGTACTATATAAGTAGTGGAAGTCATAGGAATATGGGATGTCATAGGTTGAGTAGGACCCATTCCTAGTTTATCAAAAATATTGTGTCCCGAAGAGGTCCTCCAAAAAGAACGGACATGGACGGAGCTAGGATTAAAAATTCCAATAGTATGAACCAGAGTTATAAATGATAAATTCTAAAAAATAGGATCGTATACACCAGACTCTGTGTGAGGTCTAGTAGGTATTCTAGTATAATCTTCAACAAAAATGTCTCCCGATGAATTTATCCAAAGAAAAAGTGGATCTCGTACAACACTAAATAATGGATTTATGGGAAGTATTGATTCCTCCAATGGAGTAGAACTTCCAATAGTAGAGGCTACGTCGTTATTGACTGCTCCTTTAGGAGAACCCTCTGGTGAGTTAGGAAGCAAAGGAGTGTATTCTTCTGTATCTTCCAGAGGTAACCCTTGCATCCTATGTGAACGACGAAGGTCGATGTTGGCCGCACCAAATAAAGAATGAAATAAATCTATGGCCAACTAGAGAAAAAAACAACACTCACTAATAAAATATAGATATCAAACATGCAAACAAACCTTCTTATTTCGAATTCACTAGTTGGTCATGAAATCCAATGTCACAAAATCAAGACAAGAAGGGGTTGTGATAAAGCAGGTGGAAAATTTATGTTGACGACCTACTTAACAGACTTACACCCTGGTGCAATCTCCCACACATAAGATAAATAATCTAAAGAGATAGGCCACTAAGGTTACCAATTACGACAATGATGCCTGGGGAAGTAGTCGATAGTCCAATCCACCCGCAAAGGCAGGGTATCTAAGCCCTAAATCAACTTAAGAAGGTACCCACAAGATTTTCTTCTCAAGTGACCCCCAATAATATGTGTAATCTCTACACTAAGAACAACAAAGAAGGGTGAGTAACTTTGTCGGCCCTAATGCAACCTCGTGGTTGAACCTTGTGCTAGAAGGGCTTCCTAGGAAAAAATGTAGCAAGTGGATTTGAACTCTCCTTATCACAAGATACTATTGTGTGTTTTGATGCTTTGGAGAGTGTTCCTTACAACCTATTCCAAAGAACTATCCTAGATGATGTTGGTGTAGAAATTTTCTAGAAAATAAAAGTTGCTAATATATTTTAAAATTACGTTGTATTTTAAAGGTTGTTGCTTACTCAAAAGGGAAACGGAAATGAAATTGATGATGTATTTGAACATGACCCAATAAAATGCAAGAAGATATGATATGCAATCATTTAATTTGATGAACTCTAATTACAATAGGGAGAAGGTTTCTCTTTTCAGAATACAAAAGCTACGAAACACAATTTGTGAATTTTTTAATGAAAAAAATTCCAAATAATCAAAAACTACTAAATTTTCCAATTTTTCTCTTTTTACAAACATTTGAATGCAACAATTGTTTTGCAAAGACTGCTAAAAATAAGAATAACTTCAGTTCTTTCTTTCTCGAATCAAATCAGTGATGTAATGAAGAAAAGAAAGCATAGTCCAAGAAAACTAGCACATTCTCAACATTATTCCCAAATCAAACTCACAATGTAAACAAAAAATGAAACGATAAGAAAACCTTTTGTCAAATACAAACAAAAATTCTCTCTTAATCAATTAACAATCCAGAAAGTAAAAACAATCCAAAATTCAAAAGAAATCAAGGACTCCTTATCAAACAAGCACTCAAGACAAAAATCTCAAGATTATACCCTTGTGACAAGAAATCAAAAGCAAAACTTGCAAAGCTTATAAAGAAGAATTTCAATTTCTGAAAATCAATCAAATGCAGGCTTAAAAGTTTTAAATCAATAATTCACTAGTGTCAAAAGTTCATCCCAGGAGATAAAGGAAAAACTGGGTAGAAGAAAGAAAAATGGCTATCACCCAACAATTCCTACAGGAATCGTCGCAGGCTGCAGAGGAGTACATTGCAACGATCTAGAATTGTCGCACGTTGTCAATAAGGTATAGTGTGGCATTGTCTCACTAGTATTCACTAGTAGAGTGCAACGAAAAAGGATCGTCGAAAGATGAGAATAGTACACAGTGCAATGATCTATGAAAATAAAGAAAAATGGGAAGAAAGACAAAATTTCTCAATGAACCTTCAGACCCAGGGAGTCAAGATGGATCACCCACAGAATCAGAGAATGAAATTAACCAAAAGAAGGCAGGCTAAAATCAAATAAGAGGAAAAAAAACAAAAAAAACCATATCCCTAGTATGGTCGCCAATTTTTTTATCGGACAAATCGGTAAGTGCGGACAAAAACTGATCTCCCTAACTTCCACAGGAAGCTAGAAAAAAACAAGACAGAATACAAACTTCACCTTAGACTTCATTGTCATATAAACTAGTTTAGCGAGGTACAAGGGACATACCTTTTAAACGACGTTTGATCTTCTCTAGTGTCATCCTTGTAACTCCTTCTTTGAGTTTGTGGTATGGTGAAACTATTTAAGAAGGACAAACCAACAAAGAGAGAGAACAAAGCTACATATATTCCAATGAATCCTATGTATAAGATCAAGGAGTTATACAATAAAAGTTAAGACACCTTTATAGGGAAGAAATGTATTAATACATTATATTAAATGGAAACTGGAGAATACAACCCATGCATTGATGTTGAAAGGTCCCTTTCAATGGCTCTTTTCGTTGATACTGAGAGGGGGGTGAATCAGTATCAAGTACAATTTAAAACCTTTTTCAACTTATACTTAAACCATTCAATTATATCC
>SNQJ01S0010595.1:51895-71524 GCA_010110895.2 Picea sitchensis | reverse complement strand
CCATCCATGGATGTTGTATCTTCATTTTCATTTTCCTTCATGTCCAAATAACTTCATCAATCTTCTGGTCCAAAACCCATGACTAGGGTTGACATCAATGACAACAACCAATCTTCCAACACTTTTCTCCAACACACACACCTTTAATCCAATGCTTTTGATGAAGAAGATACACAATATGACTTAGAGAACTAAAGCAAATATCTCAAGTATAAAATGTAGTAGAACTCTTCATGCATATGCAAGCCCTTGCAAACTTTATCCTTTTCCATAAGATATCCCTCTTTATATAGGGTGAAAGAGAGATGGATGAGGGGATTAGGATGATCCCACTAAATTAGAGAAGCGAGTAATATCCAAACCGATTGGAGGCCACTTCAATTTCTAGAAGATTCCCTTCTAGAACATTTGTGAATTTTGAATTTTCCTTTGCTTAAGCATCATCACACCCTATGCACAGGCAGCCTGCAATGACGTCACAGTCCATCTTTGGTGCAGAGTGCGACGATCAGGTATCATCGCACCCTATGCATAAAGCATGGTGTGGCGACCTTCCTTGTCATAGTTTTTGAAAGAGGAAAAGAAAACTACTTTTCTCATGGAGAAAGTCTCTTTTAATATTTTCAGGGAACATGGAAATGAATTAAGTACATGTTGTCAGTTGATCACTGGGGTAACCAAAATAATGTGTAACACGAGCCCTAAAAACATTTTTTATGGCGTCAAAACAGCCCCGAAAGTTCGGGACCCGAAAACTAGGAAATGTCAAGATGAAAAACTGCCAAAATGAGCTAGTTGGAATAGGTGGGTGGCCACCAATATCCACCTGGATCATAATCACTTTAAAATTTTAGACATAGATATAAATGCACAAATTAAAAAAAGCATGTAAACATTGTGTTTTTGGACAAGGGTGAACTCCTTTATTCAATTTCAAGATAAAAAGGATTACAACCTTTGTTGGAAACCACTCCACGAACCAAGCCTGGGATCCTCTATCATGGATCCAAGTGCATCAATCCCATATTAGCTTATCACAACCAACATATCACCAAGGGAAGGAGGAAAGGTTGCATAAGGAGAAAGGCTGGAGGGGAAGGCTGAGGCTAAAACTCAAAATAGGATGCAAATCTTGGGCTAAGAAAGGGAAGGGATTTCGGCACTGTTTTCTTATCTCTTGCTCATGTTCATAAATGAACCCCAAGACATCTTTTTATATGATAAAAATATGGTTATTTGGTTTGGGGATGGACTACAAAGGGTAAAATGGTTAGGAAACCCTCCATAGCCTGTATACTCTACGAATTCTGCATATGTTTTGCAACTTTTGGAGGTAAACACAGGCTATCTAGCATGCAGCACGCATGTGTACATGGGCTAACTAGCATGCAGCACGCGTGTGTACACAGGATATTAGTGTAGCAGGGCATGTATAATATCCAAAAAATGGTTTTTTAAAAGGAAGCCTTAGCAATATTTTGGAAAAGTATGCAAATGGAAGGGCCAATGTCTTGTATGCATAGATAAGGCATTTTGGACTATAACAAGGGTGGAAAGGGAAGTTGCACTAGAATTATGTTTGGCCATGGTCTGTTGTAGAGAAAATTGTTACATTTGGTTGGACAGTTGATCTATGGGCTTGTTTTTTGTTGATCCTACAATACCATCGTCATGAGGCCTAGACTTCAGTTTGGTCAAGTCAAAGGTTGATCGTGGTGTATTAGGAAGAATCTCATAAAGCATGACGGATTATGAATAGATCAATTCTAGATGTTGAGCCCTCATTATTGCCTCTTCTTCAAAAAACACTCTGGAAGTTGTGATGTATTTATAAATAAAATGCACCAAAGAATTCAGGAACCACTCAAGAAAAAATGCAGGAGGGACCTTTACTTTAATCAAGCTCTTATGACAACTCCATTCATGGATATGATTGGAGATGTGGGAGGCCTTAGTCTACTCGAAATTGGACAGAAACTCAGTGTCGACATCGTATCTCACCGGTAGCTGAAAATGGTTCAATAAAACCATTTCTGGATCGTTAAAGTAAGAGTACTTCGAGCCATCAAGATAAATATACCACTTCATGACAACCCCCTATGACATTGCATTGAAACAATCATAGCTAATAGAGTCATCATTCAGTGAATTGGAGGAGCACCACAAGTGAAAAGTTGTAACATGATCGTTCGGATCTTTGCCAGGATTTCCTTCAAATTTTGGAATATATGAGGGAAACTTAGTCGACATAGGAGGCCAATGCGGATCATGAAAAATAGGGTCATTTAACAACCTTGACAAGTATAGAAAATGAATATTTTTTAAAAATGGTAACCTGGGTTGTGGTAGAGTTAAAGGAAAATAAAAACTTGGATTTTGGCTAGCACCAAGTTGCCAAGAAATTTTTTCCTATTGACCAGGGTTCTGGTGAAAGCCAGGGTTTCCTTAGCCAAGGTAGGGGACTTGTGCACTAGTCTTCATCATCAACGAATTCAAATAGTTTGATGACATACCTTAAGTGGGGATTTCCCCCTACATGGTATTCCAAAATCCTTGGTTGAGGTTTCGCCCAACCGATCCCCCTGGTATAGGAATTGAACCTTGCACGGGGTTCCACTGAACGTGGGAGGGGTTTCCCCCGATCGAAATACCTTGCATAGGTATAGAACCCTACCCGAGATTTCCAAGACCTTGAAAGGAAGTGGTTCCTTCCATCATTCCTTGTGAAGGTAAAAATCCTTGCATAATGTTGGGTTGATTAACAAAGGGGTTTCCCCCTGTCAAAAAACACAAAAAAAGATAAGGCATTATTATCAAAATCACCAAATAAATAGAACGACATGGACCCAACCAGATTTGTATAGGACATAGTTCCTTGACTCCCTCCACTAAACAAGCTAGAACTTGCATTGGGCCCAATTTTTTATTGAAAATCACCTCCAAGCGAGGGGGACGAAGGGGGGATATGGCCCCCACCATAAGGGACTCCATTGTACAGAGCAGAGGCACCCTTGAGGGATCCTTGTGAGGGAGTGTTACAACCCCCTTCCCCCAGACCAATAGTCTATAAAGTGGAGTAGGTTAAAGTCGAACTTTTGTCAAAACCCAACATCCCATATGAGAAATGAGCACCACACATGTTTCGTATGTTCAAAGTATGAAAAATGGTTGAAGTCATAGTAGATATTGTGCCACTTCCAAAAGAGGTAGGTGTCTAACGAGAGGTATTCCTTGTAGGGGAAGGTGGGGGAGGGGGTATGGTGCCCCCTCCACCTACATTCGAGAAATAAGTATGAGGAATCCCAGTTAAAGTAACATAATTTACTTCGATAGCTAGTCACCTAACTAGACAACGATTAGGGGTAGTCACCTCAGGAGGGACTATCTAAACTAGAACTTGCATTGAGAGGTTTGAAATGTGAGTTACCTCTGGTGTAAGAGTGTCTCCTCTCAGGACAGGTTTGGGCATAATTTCTTATGGCCCAATAGTCTAGAAAGAACCATCTTGATCTAACCATTACCTAAGAGGAGGTGGAGGTGTCTCCACAGTTGCCAGTGGGAGACCTTGAAGCCTACATGAATGGTGGAGTTGTTGATCATCCACCTTATGGAATGAAGAAACAACACTCTAAGGAAAGTATAGGGGGAATCATAGAGAACACACTAAGAGTCCCTAAAGATGAATCAAGAAAACGAGAGAAAGGTGGGAAGAACAGTCACACCAACCAACACTAGAGAAACTTATTGATGCAAGTGTAACTCGAACACGGAAACACTCTCCAGGTATACTCGGTGAATCATGACCTGACATCTTCCCTAGGTACCATGGTATGCCCCCTGCATTCACCTTGTGTAAGTACCTATAATAAGGTAACTATGTTTCCAAATCATAGTCAACCACTGGGTGGGGACAATCGACAGTCGGGCAGATCGTATGAGCAAGATAACTATTTCTGAAGCCTTTCAAGGGTACCGAAAGAAAATGGTCCAGAAGACAACTGAGGATCTTGAATGGATTCTATGTCCACTAAGCTTCCTAGTCATATGAAATCATAAAAATCCCAAGAATGAACCTCAAACACGATCCCCACTATGCTTGGTCTAGCTTTGGAGGGGAGATATCCACCACTTTTCCTCGTGCGACCTCGTTTTTAGCCCATGTGTTAAACGTGGGTCCCGGATAACTTTTACGACATTGTACTTCAACACTCCCTATCTCAAAATCTTAAGTTTTTTTAGTGGCCTTGGAGAGTTTCATGTCCACACCTAATCCAAGGCCCTAAATCCTAGTCTAGTTGGTGTACCCTATAAACGAAAAAGTCTAATTGTTTAGTTGCTTGATTACTTAGGGGTGTGGTAGTGAAACTCGTGATATTCTTTTAGAGACTAGAAGAGAAGATTTAATGATATTTTAGAACATTGTGCTTTAAATGCGAATGAAATCAAACTACATCCTACAAATGAATATTTGGCTCTTTTAACTTCCAAAATGCAAACTTTTCAAATGAAATCCAAGATCCTAATATGCAATCTAACATATAATTCTCTTTCATTCTATATGCAATGCAACTACTTAAACTTTCAAGGAAGAGGGAAAGAAGGAACTTTGGGTTGAGATTTATTTTCTTTTATAAACACAACCTAAGCTACTACAACCAAACAAACATGTAAATGCAGTTAAGAAACTTCTTTTTCTTTTTGCAAAATGAAAACAAGGGAAAAGGGAAAGAAAAAAATTTACACTTAACTACAATTTTTGAAACTTTTATATGCTTGTGAAATGAAAACACCAAAAAAACTATTTTCTTTTCTTTTCAAATCATTCCAAGAGAGAAGGAGAACAACCAAAAGACTAACTCAGGTCCTAAACCACTTCTAGAAAGCATGGATTCACTAGAATCCAAAGGAGAAGCTAAAGCTTAAAATCACACCTTCAACTTTGATAAAGGAAAGAAAGAGACAAAGAAAACTATAAAAGATGATTTCTTTACAATTTCATTAACAATCTACGACTTAAATATTGTCCAACAACAGTTAACAAAGGTCGTTGGTACTCAAGAGGACCTGAGAAACCAAAGGTTTCCTAGAATAAAATGAAAAGTTTTTGAAAAAAATCTTCAAAATTACAGACATGCATGTTGTGCATAGGCATCATGTGTATGTTTTTGGGCTAATTTGAACTCAGAGAGTAGGTGTACATGATCTGGGTATAGTCCAGGGCACGTATATGAATGAAAAAACTCAAAAATAGATAAAATTCAAAGTGACCACCCAAATCAAGGAAACCGATAAACACTTGGAAGGTGACCAAAGACTCTCACAGAATTAGAAAGCATAGAAAAACAAGAATTCAAACCAAAAAGAATATCCTAACAAGACCCTAGAGACATTCCCCAGTAGAGTCAACAATTCTGCTATGGGGAAAATCCCCCTAATCCGGGTCTAGTGACTAGGAAGAGAAATCACACCTTAAAAGAAAAAATTACTCCTATTTCACCCAAATCTAACAAGACCTAATGAAAATTAAGGAAAGGGAGAGAAAATCGAGGTATGCACCTTAAGTCCATTTGTTTGTAGTAGATCGTTTCCTCTCGTTGTTTTCTCCTAGAGTGTAGGCCTCCTCCCAATGTTGTCCTAAAACAACTTCAGAGAACAATATACAAAATCATATGCATAATCACCAAGATCATTTAAAGGCCTAAATATTCATGAAAGCAGTTTAGAAATATACGCATGAAGACACATAGATTTGGGACAAGAAAATTCTCTTTTATTGAAAACAAGATGATAAGATACAACCTTAATATTGTCGACATCGCTCCATGAACCTCGCCCGGTTTCTCTAATTATACTCCAATTGCACCAATCCCAAAGTGAGATCCTCACAACCAACATGCCAATAGAAGGAAATTGATGGATTGCATAAGGAGAGTGAATGATTGGGAATGATGAGGATGAAAACTCAGAACAAGATGAAAAGGCTTGGAATGAGAAAGGGAGAAATTTTGGCAAAGTTCACTTGCCTCTTCTTTCATACGTTCAAATGACCCCCCTAGGGCCCTTTTTGTATGGAAAAATGATGGTTATTCGGTTGTCAGAAGGGATACATGAGGTAAAATGATTGTGCAACCCAAAATAGCTCATAAACTCTGCTGAAAAGTGTAGAATTTTATAATTTTTGCAACTTTTGAGAGTACACGCAAGCAGTTAGGCATTCAGGTCACGTATGTATGCATGTTGCAAGTGTATCAGGGTGTGTATTATTGGAAATTTGGTTGACATTAATGTCAACCTTGATAAATAGGTGAAGTATCATTGATTGATTGGTTTGAGAAGCATTGTCAATATTGGAAATATTGTTATGAAGGTGACTTGAATGTCAAGCACTGTCAATATTGGACATAATGTTATAAAGGTGACTTGAATGTCAAGCATTGTCAATATTGGACATAATGTTATGAAGGTGACTTGAATATCAGTAGAAAGATAATATTGAATAATATATTGTATGAGCTTGATAAACTCATCCTATATTGTATAAGGTTGAGATTGTGTCATTAACATCCATGCAAAAAAAAAAAAAATTGTGAAGAAATTGTCCAGATAAAAAGGGTAAATGTTTAATCCAATATGGATCCATACAAATCACAAATAAAGAAGTCAATAAGACATGGTTCATTAAAAGTGATTTAAAAAATCTCAATTGAAGAAGAGTCTAGAGATGAGACAGACAATGGTGGATGTTTGGTGAGGAAGCATTGACACCATCAAGTCACAAGTTGAGTTGATTCAAATAACAATAAGGTCGACTATCTCGACGTTGATTGACTACAAGACGATTCGAAGACAATTCGACCACTTGTAAGCCTATAGATTGACGGAATTTGGAGAAACAAGTCGATCAATTTCAATACAAGTCGAAGACAAGTTGACCAACTGAAGGTTGAAGTTGAAGGAAAATTAAGTCAGGAAATACAAGTTAGCCAAAGTAAGTCGAGACGACCAAAGTCGAATTTCCCAAGTTGTTTTTCTTCCAAGTTGAGTCGGTCCAAGAAAGAAGTAACCTAAAGTTCAAAGTTGAAGAAAAATTAAATATAAGTCAGGTTGAGGCTAAAGCAAGAAGGGTCAAATAGAATTGAAATACTCAATTGAAAATTTCTCCTAGTTGAGTCGACCAAAAAGATGTTTTTCGGTCGAATGAGGAAGCAAATACGAAAAATGGTGAGACCAAGTCAAATATTTAATGACTAGCAGCTGAGAGGGAACTGATTTTAATATAACCATCAATTAAAATGTTTACAAGTTGAGTTTAAATGATCACCAACAAAGGAGATATGTGGAGGTTGATTTAGACATTCACGAAAAGGTAATATGTACTAAAGTCTATCTAGCATCCGACGACGAAAGGAAAATATGGGTTCCAAAAGGACACATTGTTTCAAAGTGGCACCCTTTGGAGGACTATATAAGTAGATGAATATGAAGGTAAGAAGGTGTCTTGGTGGATATATATATAATGGATTGAATGAAAGTTCATTCTATCAGGTCACCTTCAATTATATAAGAGATGAGTGGAATGGCCCTTGCTATAGTGTTTGAATGATTCAAAGAGAAAAGAGGATTCTCCAAGAATAATTCTTGCAGCATAACAATACCTTGAAGTTCTTATTTTTCTAGCACAACCATGGCACATATTTATAGTGTCCATTTATGGAAAGATACAACTGGTTCATAGTGTGAACAAGGGGCCTTTTAGGGAACTTCCTAGCCCTTGACCAGCCTCCAAGCAAGATTTCACTCAAATCTGAGTGTCAAATTGTGTTGGGGGTCGGACTGGAAGTTGATGAGAAGCCAACAAGATTCATCAATGTGTTTTTGAGAAGTGTGTGGATTTTCTCATAGACAGTCATGCATCTTGCACATTCTGTTCACAGTGCACTATTAGGGATGTGTTGGCCTATGCACAGTGCGCATTCTTCCTTTGGTGAATTTTCGCACTTTGATTTTTGAACCAAGTGTATAGTTTTATGCCTTTTTGATGGATTTTGGTGTTGTGGGTGTACTAATTGTTGTTGGAATTGATGTATTTCTTCAACCATTGTGTGCAATGTTGCAGATGATTTTTCATCGATAACACTTTACATATGCAGAGGAACAAGCTCAAGGAAGAAGAATTCCTAAAGAAGAATATGAAGAAGATTATGGTGCACAAATCAATGGTGATGATGATGAACTCTCAAAAGAAAATCTGTGTGTAGAATAATGTTATGAATAAAAACAAAGTTCAAAATAAATGGGACAAATATAGGGGAAGCATCACCTCAGGGGGAGCATCATCTCAGGGGGAGAAGAGAAATATTCCCTTTGTCATTATTTTCAAAGGGGGAGATATAAAGAGTAAAACAAAGTCATCTCAAAGGACTCCAAATACATAATACATTTCATAAGGGAAATAATATTTTTTTACTAAGGTTGCCATCAATAACAAAGGGGGATATTGTTGGCAATTTGGTTGTCATTGATGTCAACCTTGATAAACAGGTGAAGTAGCATTGATTGATTGGTTTGAGAAGCATTGTCAATGTTGGACATATTGTTATGAAGGTGACTTGAATTTCAAGCTAATCCGGATTTAGGAGCAGAAAGAACTGATTAACAGACTGAATACAATAAACATGGAGATAGGAAGAATAACACAAATATCCAGTGAACAATATCTTCTATTAAATAGTGAAATAGGATGAAACTGTAAAACTGCAGAACTGAAATTTGCTCGAATGGTGGTATCTATCTCTGAGAAGAGATGTGGATTCTACATGCATACGTCTTAGAAGAATTGAATACAATGAGGCTCCAGAGTCCCTTTTCATATTACTCATGAATGCCAAAACCCTAGATATCCAAAAAACATAACCCTAGAAGGTGAAACGCCAAAAGTCATGTGGGCCATGTGGTTAAGTTGGTGTAATTTGGTACCTCGACTTCCTAGGGTCGTAACTTTTTCATACAACCTTCATTTTAGGCGCGTGATATCCCGTTGGAAAGGTATTTTAGAGAACTACACATTCCACTATCAAACTCTAACTCTGTCAATAGTTTGACTATGGTAAGCCAAAAAAACAACGTTTAGGGCCCCAAAATGGCCCTAGAAGTACAAAAATATGTGTTGACTTAAAAATATACAAAATAATCCAGTTGGATTAGGTGAGAGGCCACCCATATCCACCTGGAGGATGTGTGGGGATTCAGACAACCGCATAAGTGTAGAACTCACAATTACAAAGCAGTACAGAAGAACGGTGTTCAACAAAAAATAGACATGAGGAGCCAGTTGGAATAGGTGGGTGGCCACAAATATCCACCTGGATCAATCCTCCCCCCTTAGGAAGAAATGGTATCCATTGCGTTGAGTTCCCCCATCAGATGAGGAAATTTATGTTGAATTTGGTCCCGAGTGAGCCAATTTCCTTGGCGCAGGAGCTTCCCTACTTTGACAACTCGATAAAGATGGATCCTTTGCTGGAGAGTGCCCTTGACCTGTGTGTCCATGATATGATCGGTGGATGATTGTTCCATGCAGACAGGGTTGAGATATGTTGGTGTTGGTTGTTCAATGATCTCAGAGGTGTCCAATAATGATGGAAATTATGGCCTAAGGAGGTCCACATTGAATATTAGATGTAGACCAAGGAAGGGTGGAGTTTTGAGCTCAAAATAATTACTACCCATAGCCTTGGTGATAGTGTAAGGCCCATAAAGAAGTGGGTGAAGCTTCTAATGGGGACTGCTGAGACGCTCCTTCTGCAAATGTAAATAGACTTTGTCTCCAACCTGAAAAATGGTGTGGTACCCTGTGTTGATCATGGTGTTGCTTATACTTAGCATTGGATTTCTGCAAAATCTCTTGGATCTATTGGCAGATGTGTTGAATCTGCTCAATGAATCTGGTGGCTTTGTCGATCACCGACTAATCAGGGGAAGATTTTATCTGTGCAGTGGTAAGAGGAAGTGCACCATCAATGGGTCCCAAGGGTTGGAATCCCGGACCCACCTGAAATGGGATATGGCCAGTGGAACTATGGAGAGCTCTATTGTAGTTTTGTTGGACATATGGGTGACTCTCATCCCATGTATGAGGATGCTTAGAATTGTACATGCGTAGGATGTGAACAATCATATGATTGACGACCTCATTTTGGCCATCGGTTTGGGGGTGGAAAGCAGTGGATTTTGTGAGCTTGGTGTCCAACAGAAACCAGAGACTCGACCAAAATGTGTTGAGGAATCTGATGTCTCAGTCAGAGATGATGGTATGTGGTATCCCAAAGTGGACCCAAACTCATTCGAAGAAGAGATTGGCAATATATGTCACTTTGACAGTCTTCTTATAGGCTATGAGGATGGCCATCTTCGAAAACCGATCAACGACCACAAACACATAATCATTTTTGTGCTTGGTGGACAACAAACCAGACATGTAATCCATTGAGATGGATTCCCATGGCTTATCAAGAATAGGAAGAGGGGTGTATAATCCTTTCTTCTTGATGGTTGGCTTGGTAATGGCATAGGCAGTGCAATATCGGATATACATGCTGACGTCCTGTCGAAGTTTTGGCCAATAAAAATGTTTCTGAAGAACGACCACAGTTGTCTCTACGCCAAAATTTCCTGCAACCCGACTATAGTGGGATTCCCAAATCATCTTTGTACACTCACTTGTAGGAACACAAATATGGCCCAAGTGGCACAAGCATCTCTCTTGAATGTGAAAATTAGTGACAGTGGCGCCTGTACACAAGAGATGATATGTGGTGGTGAAGTCTGGATCTTGATGATAGAGTTGGGGCCACTCCCATGCTTCATGTCCAGAGGACTGGAGCACAGTGGTGAGTGCAGCCACAGGAGGTCGACTGAGGTAGACAATGACACGATTGGAGATACATGTCTTATACTTGATGTTGATATGGAACTGTTGTAGGTAGGTGGACCACTTCTAATGGTGGTTGTTCTACAATTTCCCCTGTGTCTGTATGAACTGCAGAGGCTTGTGATCAATGTGTATGATCGTCTCTTTCCCCAGAATGTAATGTTTCCATTAATGGCAGGCTTTTACAATGGAATACATTTCTTTTTCATAGGTGTGGTATTTCTAGATAGTATCAGAGAGTGTCTCACTATTTTATGCCACATGATTCCCATGCTAAGTGAGAACTGTGCCCATAGCATGGTCAGATGCATCAGACTCAATCTCAAATGGTTGTTGCAGATCGAGCAAGGAGAGTACTGGAGTTGAGCACAAGCGATGTTTCAGATCATAAAATGCTCATTTCTTCTCCTTCCCCCACACGAACTTGGCCCTACCACCTCCTTTGGTTACCTAGCTGAGGGCCCATGCAATATGGGAGAATCCCAACATAAACCGTCGGTAGAAATTGGATACTCCCAAGAAGATTTGAAGCTCAGTTAGTGTGGTCAGGGATGGCTAGTCATAGATGAATTGGATCTTAGCTAGATCAACATGTACCCCATGCTCATCAACAATGTAGCCCATATATTGGACCATGTTCATGCCAAAAGATATTTTTTCCAAGTTGGCATAAATCTTGTGTTGTCGTAGAGTGCTAAAAACCTATTGAATATTCCGCATGTGCTCCTCCCATGTTATCTTGAAGATGAGTATGTCACCCAAATATACTACCATAAAGGAGTTGTTGAAGGGTCTCAATACATCATCCATCAACCTCATGAAAGTGGTTGGTGCATTTGTTAATCCAAAGGGCATGACTAGCCATTCGTAGAGACCTTATTTAGACTTGAAAGTTGTCTTCCAGACATCTGTTGGTTCGATGGGAACCTAGTGGTAGCCAGACTTCAGGTCAATCTTGCTGAAGAAATTACCCCCCTTGAGTTTGTCAAGAAGGTCATCAATTCTGGGAATGGGGTAGCAGTTCCTAACTGTGATTTTTTTTAAGGATCTGTAATCAATGCAAAGTCACCAAATCCCATCCTTCTTCTGCACTAGTACAATTAGGCTTCCGCAAGGGGAGGAGTTGGGTCTAATGTTCCCCTTTTCAAGAAGCTCTTGGATATGACGCCTGATTTTGTCATTCTCCATCAGCGAGCACTGATATACTAGCCCATTAGGTAGAGGTGCATCAGGGGTCAAATCAATTGGATGCTTGACTTGGTAGTGTGTTGGTACCCTTGTATGTGAGGCCAATATGTCTATGTATTCTTCCACGATCCCGTCCACTTGCTTCTACTACAAATAGAGGAATTGTGTAGAGGCCACGTATGTGGTAGTGACCTTCTTCTTACTATGAGCACGGATCATAAAGAAGACGAACTTCCCAGTCTGTGAAATGACCTTACTGCATTTCTTAACAAATATTAAAGAAATAGCAGTAGGCGGTGCCACCTCTGGGATCATGTGAAATTGTCTACCGAAAGTAATCATAACAATGTGGGGTCTAGACGCATACACAGCATGACTCTTCCACAAATATGGTTGTCCTAAAAGAAAATCACAAACTTCAAGGGTAGAAATATCACACAGTACCTCATCTTTGAAAGGCTTGATTTCGTAGGGAAGATGAAATTGTTGGCTGACACAAAGATCTCTTCCTTAACGAAGCCAGCAAATGGTGTAGGGTTGTGGGTGTGGTTTCATTGGAAGTTCCATCCACTTGACAACCTATGCTGAAATCAGATTCTTTTGACTATCGCTATCGACAATGAAATGAATCAGAGCCCCCTTGACCGACATCTATAAGTGAAAGAGGTGCTCCCCTTCCTCTGGTTATTCTAGTTCATTGGCCAGACTTTGGTGGTAGCTACCATGGCACTGGTTTCAACATCGATAATCCAATTCCCTTCTTCAGGATTTGACTCGGAATCAGAATTGGCCTCTAACTTGGAAGCCTTCATCTCGGCCACGAGGGACTGCTTGGAGTGGCATTTGTCGGTGTCATTCCAAGGAATTTTATGGTTCTCACACCATTTTCCCGTGTCCTTCTTCCTCTTCTCATTTCCCTTCTTATGCTGCGGCTTGGATGGATTGTCCTAAGGGAGGCCATCTCAACTTGGTCCCTTGTTGTGTGGGTTGGGGTTTCCTTTTCCCTACTTCGGCTATGAGGGGTTTGCAGATCCAAACTCTCATCGTTTCTGCTTAAATTTATGCTTGATCTTGACAGCATATCTATAATTCGTTCCCAATGAGGCGATGTCTAGGAACTCCATTTTTGTTTGAATGTGTCTATGAAAACAATCACAGTATTTGAGCACCAAATGACACTTAGAATATTTGATACCCAATTTTGTGTGTAGGGTATGGAAAATATTGGTGAATTCTGGTACTATCTAGTCCCTTGCTTGACGTAGCGTCGTCCATCTAGTGAATTGGTCCTCATAGATTCCAATAGGGTAGTATTGTTCTTTAATGGCTTCCCAGAAGGAATCCCATGTAGGGGCCACCACAAAAATTGTATATTCCTCCACGATCCTTTGCTCGGAGTAAGTATCCCACAAGTCTTTAACATGGGGAACGGCCTTGAGGAGTGAAAAAGTGATATTTTCCCTATCGAAAAAATTGTGGACCGAAAAATATCCTTCGAGCAGATTCAACCATTTATCTACAACATCCGCATCTATCAGTCCTTCAAATAATGGAATATAAAAATTTACATGTATCTTGAAGGGGATTGTATGGCCACTTGATGAATATGCTTCTCCCGTGGGCAACCATTGAAGGATCTACGTGAACTTGTCCATCATTTCATTCCTTTGTCGTGCAAGGGTTTCCTTGAGAAACATTTTAATAGGATCTCCTGCTCCATCATCTTTCTTTTCATCTCCCATGGGTTGTTTTCGGGCTCGGTGCGGTCGATCTGGTAATGGCTCAATTGGTTTGAGTCCAAACTTCTTGTACCCAGATCTTGTCAGGGACATGCACAAAGAAAAATAAATGAAGAGTAGACCGCTCTGATACCACTGATCTGGATTTAGGAGCGGAACGAACTAATTAACAGAATGAATACAATAAACATAGAGATAAGAAGAATAACGCAAATATCCAGTGAACAATATCTTTTATTCAACAGTGAAATAGGCTGGAACTCTAAAACTACAGAACTGAAACTTGCTCGAATGATGGTATTTATCTTTGAGAAGATATGTGTCTTCTACGTGCATATTTCTGAGAAGAATCGAATACAATGAGGCTCCAGAGGCCCTTTTCATGTTAATCATGAATTCCAAAACCCTATACATCCAAAAACCTAACCCTAGAAGGTGAAATGCCAAAAGTCACGTGGGCCCTATGGGTAAGTTGGTGTAATTTGGTACCTCAACTTCCTAGGGTCGTAACTTTTGCATACAACCTCCATTTTAGGCACGTGATAGCCCATTGGAAAGGTCTTTCAAAGAAATATGCATTTTGTCGTCAAACTCTTACTTCATATACATTTTGACAGTGGCGAGCCAAAAAAACCAATGTTTAGGGCCCCAAAACGGCCCTGGAAGTACAACAAGATGTGTTGAAATGAAAACATACAAAATAATCCAGCTCTATTAGGCAAGATGCCACCTGTATCCACCTGGAGGATGTGTGGGGCTTCAAATATCCCCAGAAGTGTAGAACTCACAATTACAAAGCAGTACAGAAGAACGTGTTGAACAAAAAGTAGACACGAGGGGCTAGTTGGAATAGGTGGGTGGCCACCAATATCCACCTGGATCACAAGCATTGTCAATATTGGACACAATCTTATGAAGGTGACTTCAATATTAGTAGAAAGATAATATTGACTAATATATTGTATGAGCTTGATACACTCATCCTATATTGTATAAGGTTGATATTGTGTCATTAACATCGATGCACAAAAGAAGAAACTGTCCAGATAAAAAGGGTAAATGGATAATCCATTATGGATCCATACAAATCAAAAATAAAGAAGTTAATAATACATGGTTCATTAAAAGTGATTTAGAAAATATCAATTGAAGAAGACTCTAGAGATGAGACAGAATGTCAATGGTGGATGTTTAGTGAGGAAGCATTGACACCATCGAGTCATAGGTTGAGTCGATTCAAACAACAATAAGGTCGACTATCTGGAATTCGATCGAATACAAGATGAGTCAAATACAAGTTGACCGACTGAAATCCTACAGATTGACGGAAGTTGGAGAATACAACTTGATCGATTTCAAGATGAGTCGAAGATAATTCAACCAACTAAAGGTCAAAGTTGAAGGAAAATTGAGTCCAAAAATACAAGTCAGCCAAAGCAAGTTGAGATGACCAAAGTCAAATTTCTCAAGTCAGTTTTCTTCCAAGTCAAGTCGGTCAAAGAAATAAGTAACCTAAAGGTCGAAGTCGAAGAAAACTTAAATACAAGTCGGGTCGAGGCTGAATCAATATGGGTCGAATAGAATTGAAATACTTAAGTCAAAATTTCTCCTAGTTGAGTCGACCAAAAGGATGTTTTTCAGTCGAATGAGGAAGAAAATATAAAAAAGGGTGAGACCAAGTCAAATATTTAATGACTAGCAGCTGAGAGGGAACCGATTTTAATATAACCATCAATTAAAATGTTTACAAGTTGAGTTTAAATGATCACCAACAAATGAGATATGTGGAGGTCGATTTAGACATTCACGAAATAGTAATCTGAAGTCGATCTGGCATCCGACGATGAAAGGGAAATATGGGAAAGTTGTCTTCAAAGAACTGCCTATACCAGCCACCTTGCACACTTTTTGAGGAAATTAGTTGTACTTCGGCCAATTGGGCATGTTCTTCAAAAAAACCCATGTTGTAGAATTTTAAAATTCGTTTCCATCACTCCATAATCTTCACACGAAAATCATTGTTTAAATTGGTGTACAAAATTAATTAATAAAAGTAACTATTTGTGTTAATTAAATGAAGGGGTGCAATGTTTCATTCCAAAAGGACACATTGTTTCAAAGTGGCACCCTTTGGAGGACTATATAAGTAAAGGAATACGAAGGGAAGAATGTGTCTTGGTGGATATATATATATATACATACATATATATATATATAATGGATTGAATGAAAGTTCATTCTATCAGGTTGGTTCATGTTTACAAGTTGAGTCTTGTCATGAGGATTGGATTCCTCACATATCAATTGGATCTGATCAACAATTCAAGTCTTGTTATGAGGGTTGGATTCTTCATTTCTTAGTTGGGTCTAAGAACTACAAGTTGGGTCTTCTATCAGAGAGTTGGATCTCTCATATTCAATTGAAGTTGAAGATATTAAATGATTGATTTTATTTTTATTCATTCAAGTTAAATCAATAAAAGAATGGTATTCTATATACTTCATACAATTTTTTATACATGTTTATGAATAATTAATTGAATTGCATATCTTATTCAGTTAATTTAGTTAATCTATGAAAGTTTGAAAAGTAGCCAAAAGTTCTAGACATTGATTCACCCCCCCCCCTCTTAGTGTCAGTGTGTGTTTCAACACATATACCATACAAAAATATGTTTTTTAAGAGGAACCTCAGCAAAAGTGGTTAGAAAATGTGTAAATGAGTAGGTCAATGTAAAAAATGCATGGTAGTGGCATTTTGGACTATAAAAATATGATAGGATGCTCCTGAGTTGATCAACCAAACACCTTGATCTGACTGTGTACTGGTCAATGCCAAGTACACATCACCTCCCTCATCTGGGTTTGTCTTTCTCTCAATCGACTGCTTCGTGTCAGATCTCGTACTGACTTCCATCACCCTCAACTTATAGTCCTTTTTGTAATGCCTAGATTTACCGCATTTCTAGCATCTTCTTATCGTCTGAACCAAGGATTTTGATCTACCCTTCGACTTGGACTTTCTACCGAATAATTTTCCTTTATCTCTTTCAACCGATCGACCTCTCACTACTAAATCATCTTTGGTCAATCCTTCCATGTTCTTTCTTCTCATTTATTCTAACATCAAAGAAGAAACCATGTCTTCTAGTAGTAGTGTGGTTGTATTACTCCCTATAGCCATGATTGAGCTATCCCAGGAGTATGTCAAAGAACATAATAGGCTTATACAATTCTCCTCCTCAGTTATTTTAATATCCATGAACGATAACTTGCTTAAAATGGTGTTAAACACATTTAAATTCTCAGTCACTGAACTGCCATCACTCATTCTCAAAAGCTACAATTTCTTTCTAAAAAACAACTTATTTATCAGAGATTTCGACTGGTATAAGCTTCCCAACTTGTCCCATAGTTTCTTGGTTGAATCTTCACTTGAGACATTCAGCAGTACTGAATCTGCAATACAAATTCAAATCATACTTCTTTTTCTTCTTTCGAGTTTCTCCCATTCTTCTTTCGACATGCCTGTCGGCTGGGTACCTGGACAGACCGTTGTCCATTGTTCTCGATCTACAAGAATATATTCCATTTTAAGCTTCAAAAGCTCAAAATTCTGGCCATTTAATTTTTCTATCAAGAACCCTAGAACATAAACATAGCATAGGAGAAGAAGAATTTAATCAAGAACGTAAATGACAAAGAAATCATACAATACACTAAGATTTTACCCTAGAAACCCAAACCCAGGAAAACCAACATTGCTTGAGCATTATTCTCTCTTGTTGTCTTATTCAATCTTAATAAAATGTTACATGTCTAAACTTGGTCCACACCTAAGATAAAATCGACATCATACACTCTTGCATGCGCAAGAATAACTCTGTAGCCAATCCAGATTACATATACATGACCAACAACCTAAAATTCATTCATTCATTATCCTTTACGGCCTTAGAACACGCCTCTTTATAGTCTTTATAACAGGAAAAACCATAAATACTTGACACCCAAAAATGGTTACAGATCCATGCAGATCATCGGCTACAAATCGCAGAAATCTCGAGATTTTGTTACAGTAAACTCCAAGTTGTATTACCAGCCGACTACCGGTCGGCCTTCATTCGGTTTTCATTCAGTCGCCACATGTCCGCCTGTTGACCTCTTTTTGGTTGACATCTTCGACTTGTTATCGATGCCTTTACTAGGATGAACTACCTTGACCTTCGACTTTGAATTTAACTGATCGAATCACCTCGACATCCGACTTGCTATCAATCCACCTCGACTTCGATCGTCATTTGATTCACCTCGACTAGAATTTCACTACAAATAATATAAAAACCCAATAGTGACTGCTTAATCAGGGATACAGAAAAACCCTAGCACTCTGCAGCTCCAAAACTTTCGCTCTTTCTTTGCACTTTCTTCACTGCCTCAGACTTGACGTCAGATTCACCAATAGACAAAAATATTAGACCACAATATTATTACAAGATAGATATTCAATGTATCTGTATATATTTATGAGATACTTCTTGAGGTGTATTTATACTCTTTCTTAGTGACCTCTCTCCTTAATCTTAGGGCTTCTAGTACTTTCTTGTTACAACCACTTTACCCTTTCATTAATTGACTTGTAACCAATTAGGGGCTTCTTAACCATTCTTTGAGGCTTCCAACTTCATGAATCCATAACTCCTCAACTGTGAGGAACCACATGGCGTACCACCTATCATCGGAAATGACATGATGAGTACTATCCATCTATGAGTGTATTACCTCCATTTACACTGTCCTTCATGACCATTTTCCTCAACCAACTTCGAGTCCCATAACCACACCTCCATGGATTCATGTAGACTTCATCAAATGCACCCATCACATCTCCTGACATCAACCACTCTTTTTGACATGAATGACAACTAACTCATCATCAATATCAACCACATCTCTAGTGCTTCTAGACTTCTCCAAGGGTTGACTGATCCGGATTTTATGAGCAGAAAAAAATGAATACAGATTATTATTATTCTTAACACAGAAGCACAAGGAACAATAACAAAGATACAGTAAAATTGGCTTCTATTCAATAAGGAAATATGCTCAAATTGTAAAATGCAGACTGAAAACAAGCTTTCTAGAATAGTGGTGACTTATCTTTGAGAAGAGATGTAACGGTTGCGCTCATTCACAAGAATATGGTTACCATGAGGCTCTCCAAGAATTTCTTTACAATAAATAGGAATTTCAAAACCCTAGACATCCAAAAACATAGCCCTAGGAGATGAAGTGCCAAAAGTCATGTGGGCCCCGTTGGGGTAAGTTTGTGCATCAACTTCCTAGGGTCGTAACTTTTTCATAAAATCTTTGTTTTAGGTGCACAATAGCCCGTTGGAAAGGTCTATTCCGAGGAATACACATGTTTTCATTAAAAAATGACTTTGTCTATATTTTACCTATGGTGAGCCCTAAAAACGTTGTTTAGGGCCTCAAAACGGCCCCGAAAGTCGAGGACCCAAAAACTAGGAAAAACCTGCCCAATTGGAAAACTACCAAAATGAGCCAGTTGGAATAGGTGGGAGGCCACCAAAATCCATATGGATCAATCCTCCCCCCTTAGGAAGCAATGGTCTCCATGGTCTCCATTGTTAGGATATTTAGACACTTAGGAGTAGTTAAGATCTACTTGGTCTAATATGTCGTTAGGTAAAAGTGTGTTTCTTTAGTATGCATTAGTATGCATTTGTAGTTAGGAAATCCGACGGTCAC
>SNQJ01S0010595.1:17126-44163 GCA_010110895.2 Picea sitchensis | reverse complement strand
TTTGTTATAGTTGGGTGTGTAAGTTTTAAACCTGCGAAGTAAAGCAATGCATATAGATTCTTAAGAAATACAAAAATTAATCAATGGCTCATACACAGAGTACACAAAGATTTTATACCAGAAACCCTCAACCGGAAAAACCTTTCTTATTTTCATTATATCGAATTTCACCATTCACCATGCAATATATACAATGTTTTTAGGTATTCCGTAGATACCAAAACCCTAATCCCTTAATCCGGGATTAATTTACAAATCTGCTAAAAATAGCAAAATCCGCTAAAAATAGCAAAAAAGGGATCGTCAGATGCAGTTGTCATATCTGACGCGCCCACACACACACACATGCAAAGAATATAACACATACCCAACAGGGTGTCTCCGTAAGTATCTCCATAAGTACAACCTACATCTATGTTCTAAAGGTTTTTATCTACTTGACAGATGTCTTTTTTGGACCCATGAGAAAACTAAAGTATTGTAAGGAATTTGAAAAAATTCTGTGTAATTTTGTTTGGAATAGTTCATTAAAAAAAATGATCTATTGATATAATGAATGTTAAAATAACATATTATATTTTTAATATAAATATAAAGTGATTTTTTTTGTGGGATAAAAAAAAACACATACTTTATGTAAAAGTCTTAACAATTCTTATCCCATTCAATTGAAAGGTACATGTGGAGTTTCCCTTCCCCAAAAGTCACTTCCGTGTTATTAGTCCCTGCCGAAGGTGTAGAGGGACTATAGCAATTGATAATTCATTGACTTTATATTAGTTTGTTGTTTGACTACAAATTTTTCCATACTTTCTAATGTTCGACCTACAGAACTAAAAGCATTATTTTTTATATAATAAAAAAACCCATATTTGTCATGATCTGATTAGATGATAGATTTGAGGTCTTATTGTCAGCTTCGCTATTCTCAATGAATTATATGTTGGCATATCAGAAGTTTTATCATATATGATACTTTTTTTTATTTGTACTATTCATATTGAAATGTTTAGATATCAAAAGTTTATAGTGATCGATAATTCATTGATTTTATATTAGTTTTTTGTTTGACTACAAATTTTTGCATAATTTATATTGTTCAAACTACAGAACTAAAAACATTATTTATTTGTTTTATTTGTATTATTATTATTAGTCATTTGTATTTGTATTGATATGTTTGCATACTGAAGGTTTATATCATTGACAATTTTTTTGAGGTGCTTGAATAGGCCTGACAGCTTAAATGTTTACATGCCATGAGGTCCTCAAATAGGCCTGACAACTTAAATGTTTGCATATCGCGAGGCCCTTAGACAACCTGACAACCTTAAATGTTTATATAAATAGGCTTCTCATAATACATTTTTCCTCAAAATTTTCCATACAATGTTTCAGTGAATTTGGAATATATTGTTGTCCACTGCCAGTTGAATAGGCATTGTATGTTTCATACTTCTTCTAGGCTTAGAATGCAATTTTGTCATTGTTGAAGCTACATACATTATTTACTAGTTCGGTGGGTGCTTCTTCTTCGCTAGTTTGTCAGTTGTTGCTTGTTGTTGTTTGGTTCACAATTCGACCTGCACTTCTTCCTTTCATCGTTTCAGAGTAAGTTTCCATGCCATAATTTCATTTTCTATTCCTTCTTTGTTGTTCAGTGTTTGCAATTTGCAAGTAAGAATGTTTGCTTATTTCTACTGGCATGCTCGTCATATGTTTTCGGTTCCTTTTGTGCTTCAGCTGCAGTTTAGTAATAGTTGGAGATACATATGTTGTTTACCGGTTTGGTGGTTGTTGCTTGTTCGCTTGTTCATTGGTTCATCGGTTGTTGGTTGTTGTTGTTTGGCTCAAGTTTACGAGTTTGGGGCCCTAGGGATGTAGTTGGGCATGTTCGTTCTTTCTCGTTGGTTTGGTACTTGTTGTTTTCTTTTGTTTACTTTGGCTTTGCAGGGTTGGGGTCCTACGCCGATAGTTGGAGTTTATTATTATTATTATTTGGGCGCTTTACGGTGTTCAGACCCTGCACCCACGAGTGGACTTGTAGTTTTGTTATTTGTCGTGTCTAGCGAAGTCGAGATCTGTTCTGCTGTAAAATTTCACTGATACTTCAGTGTTGACATGGTAGAAAATAGTGGCATAAGAAATAATTGGACAACTACATGTGCAATTGCAATATCCGTTGTTTTTTTGTTAAAATAAAACATGTGCAAGTTGCACTTATAAACCATATATGGTGGAATGTGCCCATATCACAATACATGTTCTTTATCCTCTACAAAGAGTGGTGTGACCACGATACAATTTTTCTTTTACTTGAAATATGATATGTGCATCAAAGATACTGCAAAATTATATTTCCATGTATGGAAGCATATCTTGATACTTTGCCATGGAAAACCAAAATCGTTTAGCTATGGTCATGCAATTTCTTAATATTTTGTGGCTTGTAATATATTTTGGGTAGGGAAAAACTTTATATATTTATATCCATGGATGGAGAAAAGAAAAGGTTCATGTTTCTACCTATCTTTTATTCTATTTGTTGATTCTCATTTACTGTATGTACATATTACTTGTTCTCTGGTGCATACTAGCTTCCATTCATGTTCATTGTATTTTATGCATTCCCACATTCAAACACACAGAATAGCTGGAGAAAATGACGGAGTCTTGACTATAGCGGTGGAAGAGGAGATACAAAGGTACATGCTTGTACTGTTATTTCATATTCTGTTGTTTTGTATTTCATTTGTTGTCTGTATATGTGTTCACCTAGTTTATTGTATGTAGATATTGTGTACCTTCCTACATAATAACTTATCTTCATTACATGTCTTCATGCATACTAACTTCCTTCATGTCCATTTTATTTTTCCTACATTGCTACATTTGAACAAACAAAATGGCTGGAGAGGACGATGGACTCTTTGGCACGAATGTAGACGAGGAGTTACAGAGGTGCATACCTGTACTCTTATTTCATATTCCAGTGTTGAGTATTTCATTTATTGTCTGTGTATTTGTTGTGCTTGTTCTACTGCTTTGCACCTTTTTTTTGTATGTATATACTACGTATCTTTCTGGTTATTCTCATGTGAATCGTATGTTGTTTGTTGTTACATTGAAATAAATAGAACTGCATTTCCTTCTTTTACATGTCTTTCTTCATACTAACGTGCCTTCATGTCCATTGTATATTCGACATTGCTACCTTGGATGAAACAAATTGGTTGGATAGGAAGATGAATTCTTCTATGCAACACCAGAGGGGTCCGTGGTACAATCTTCGAAAAGGTATACCAACTGTGTTAGTAAATTATATATACAAAGAGGGTGGGGGCATATAATATTAGACTAGAAAATGATGATTTGGAAACAATGGGCCTTTGTGCCCTCCCCATTTCTACTTTTTCCATTTTATATTATCCCTTTTTCTTTCTAATTGCTCTGCTTAGTTGTCCTTCCGAAAATGCCTTGGTGCGCGGGTTAGCAGACCCACGGGTTCACATTTATGGTCACGCTTCTACCTTATTCCATACTTAACCACTTTGTCGATTGTGGGTGTTCTGCGATATACAGATTGGTCTTCGTGCCCCGCCATCATGCCCTATTTACTATTACACATTTTTTTAGTCAAAAATTCCGAGGCATACAATTTGACCCTCGAGTCCTCAAGTTTCCTGAGTATCCCTTGACACCCTATTTCGTATTCCATCTCCTTCCACCCTGCATGTGACATTAAGAACTATTGTGGACAATATACAATGCATATGCTTGTTTAGTCCTTCTAATGTTCATCTACACATGTTTGCATCAGAAAAAGTTGGGCTAGTGACATGGCCATCAGCAGTCAGTCATCCCAGACATCAACAGACCGACAAGGCCAAAGGTAAATATGCATACATTATGTTCCTAGTATTTTTACCAAACAAATATCCTCAGCTATTTATTCATCTATGGCATGGTGAATATGTTGATGTCATCTACAAACATACTTTGCAGTTCACAAGAAGTATCAACAAGTACAAGCGAGACGCCGAACATAGCGCAGGTTCCACAGACTAAGAAGTTTGGTTGCAAAACTCTGGCTCCATAGTTCATCCAATTTGTGAGTCTACTTGTAAATTTATGCCAAGAAAAAAAGAAAACAAAAAAATAATGCACACTACCATTCACTTTACTTTTCCTGTTCAAAAATTGTCACCAGGTCTAAACTTGTATCACCAAAAATACTATCAATAGAGGGCTTGAATAGCTGCCGAACTGGACAAGTTTTCATCGAGGACATAATGGTCGTCTATAACACCTACTTGGACAAAGAAAGCAAAACTAGATCCATTATGCATGCTAACAAGATAGACAAGGAGGCCATGATGATAGTCACACTGACTATTCCTACATAACTTGTCCATAAACATGGAGAAAAGATATTGCCAGGTAATGGGATATCTATTACAAATTTTAAAATATTGCCCAAAATAGTATATGACCGTGGTGATTGTGATCAGATTATTTCGCTCAACAAAACAAGTATTGTGGAAAGAATTCCTTCTATTTGTTCAAAATATCGTTTCGTCCCGAACGCAACTATCAACCAACTTGCATAGAGAAACGACATTTACCCAATCAGAACCATTGGTGCAACTGTCACACTGGCGAGAAAACTTGGCTCGCAACACATTCTCCATATAAAAGATGGAGAGTCAGACATCGACATGACAATGGTATAGTTCTCCATATCCAATTTTATCCTTTACTTTCGCATGTCCATGTATCTTGGTTAAGTTACACAAATATTTCACTGTTCCATGTTGCAGCTGCAATTGTTCGATACCTATTCAAATTTGTTTTTGTAAATGGAACAACAATTGCATAAAGGGCAATTTCCACTTCTTCTCTTAAAAAATATAACAAAGAAAAGGGATGTTAGAGAAAGGATCTTTCTCACAACCCAAGCAACATTTGTAACAGTGTTGTGAGAAGACATAGTATAGGATATGAAGAAACTAACTAGCTCTACAACTGTTGTGCATATACATCTAGAGATTCATCCTCACTTTGTTCATACAAATAGCCTTCACCAAATTTCTGTGGATTTTTATTTTTTTATTTTTTGGGGGTGCACTTGTATATTATATTACTCAATGTATTAATTCCTATGCTCACGTTTCCAGGTTGAAGGTGTTTTGGTTGCAGCAAATGCATACTCGACCCCCTTTGAGCTTGTATGTATGAAATGCAACTCTCCTACTTTTGCTTCCGCTTTGATAAGTGATCATATGATTGATTGTCTGTGATGCAGTAAAAAATTTCCATACATATATGGACATTGCCTCAATGCTACCATCCGAACCGTGGGAAACACAATCATGCATTGTATAATTAGACAACATCTATTACAAGATGTGCTTCATGGGTTAGCAGAATTGTCATATGAAGCATACCTACAGAAAAAGGCAAGCAGTGTCTACATGCTGCGTGACTTTCGGATACATAGCAAATTTACCTTAAATGAGGACAATGCAATATTGCATATCAGCTGGAAAAAAAATAAAAAAAACCATATCAAGCTTTGGCAGGAAACGAAAAATATCTCATGTGTCTCTGTAATATTTCTTCAACACCCAGATGAATGATCGTCGGACTCGAGTACTTGAGAATCTAATTACAAATGCAATCGATGTTGTTATTTTGATGTTTTCTTGCATCTCCCAGTGAGAATTTTTCATATCTGTTTCGGTGTGCAAATAAAAAAAAAACATGGTAGCTAGTTGTGGCTTTGATAGAGGAGCCTGCACGTTTTTGGGGTTCCCAAGTTGGGCAATTGTTTTTCAACTATATAGCCATGAAAAGATTTCTGCAAATTTTTTTTGGGTGCCCGAATAAAACAAACATTTGTCTCCAACTATACATTTATGGTATGGCATCTGCATTTTCTCGATGCCCTAATTGAAAAACAAAGGACTCAGCATGGATTGAAACATCATCTTGAGATTTTCAGATCTCGCTATAGAGATTGCACGTGCATAATATTGTTCAGTCCAGAAATGGGAAGCATGACAAAAAACCCCATAAAAAGTATCCAACTGTAAATAACTCAGGCTCGTCCTTTGACCTGTCGAAATAGCTTGCTCATCTAGGCAGAATCATCAGGAATTTCCCATAATATTGGAAAATTGGCATTGTTAAAACTAGTAGTGATAGACCATGGCGCTATCATAAGAAAATGTCCATAGTGATCTTGCTTAATGGTAAAATAGTAATCGACAACTTTCTTGTTCCCCATTTTGAGATCTGGTTATAGCTAGCGTACAGTGGCTAAGCTCCGCTAGTTTTGTGTTGTCTTCTGTTTGGCATACTTTTGTTCATATCCCATGGCCCTGGTTATTTTCTTGTGGGAACATATACCAGATGTAAGAGAAAACCAATGCCATGATGTGTTGTTTTTATATATCAAATTGTTTGATGCAAAGGTTGATGCATGCTGCTCTATGGAACCTTGTGGGATCTTGCTTGCAGTCTGTTTGGTGTTTACTTGATTCTTGGTTGTATGCTTCGTTCTAGAAAATTAATAATACATTTAGGATCTTTGCATTTTTTCTATGATCTTAAAGACTATAGAGGACATGATTTTCCCTTTAATATAATCTCCATGACACAAATGTAGTATGTGGCTCGTTTTAGCACTTTTCCTTGATCGATGAACTTAGTAAAATTAATCTCCTCGAATAATTTGAAATAAAAGAGTATATACTGTGTGAAGTCTAATGGAGCTATCATATCAACAAGAGGCGATTAAAATTCAAATTCGTCGTTGTTATAATTGCGGTGAAGCTAATAGTACAATAACTTTACTTAGACATCCCAAAATTGATTTTCTTGTAGCTTTTCAAGGCTTCTCTTATACAAGAAGATCCTAGAAACTATAAGCATGGCTTGTTGTATCTATTCCTTGATTGAAGAACCTATTCACATGTTTAATGCACTTCATAGTTGCTATTAAAACCATCAATGGGGATTTCTTAAACCAATTCCCACTTTTGAAAATTGCCATCCCCTTTCTTTTTTCCCCGTGCTTTCCATTTCTGGCTACTTAATCATATTTCAGAAAATGTCTAGGTGTGGAAGTTGGCAGATTCACGTCTTCAGATTTCCACTTACTTTTATATCATCATCTCGATTGACTGCTTCCCAGTTTCATATTAAACAAAATTTTTGGATCGCGGGTTCCTGGATAGGTGGGTTCAACATTGCGTTTCCATTGTTGCACCGCCTACAAACAACACTCAGACTTCCGTGATCTACAAATTAGAAAACAAATTCCCCTTTATCTCATTTTTAGCACTTTTCCTTGATCGATGAACCTAGCAAAATTAATATCCTGGAATAATTTGAAATAAAAGAATATATACAATGCGAAGTCCAATGGAACTATCATATCAATGGGAGGACATTAAAATTCAAATTCGTCGTTGTTAATACTTGCGGTGAACCTGACAGTACAATAAATTTACTTACACCCCAAAATTGATTTCCTTGTTGCTTTTCGACGCTTCTCTTATACAAATAGATACTCGAAACTATAAATATGGCTCGTTGTATCTATTCCTTGATTGAAGAACTTGTTCAGATGTTTAATGCACTTCATAGTTACTATTAATACCATCAATGGGGATTTCTTACACCAATTCCCGCTTCCGAAATTTTCCATCCCCTTTTTTTTCCCATCTGCTTTCCATTTCTGGTTACTTACTCGTTTTTTCGGAAAAATTCAAATTTGTTGTTGTTAATACTTGCAGTGAAGCTGACAGTACAATAACTTTACTTACACGTCCCAAAATTTATTTCCTTGTATCTTTTCGATGCTTCTCTTATACAAACAGATCCTGGAAACTATAAGTATGGCTCGTTGTGCCTATTCCTCGATTGAAGAACCTGTTCACATGTTTAATTCACTTCATAGTTACTATTAAAACAATCAATGGGGTTTTCTTACACCAATTCCCACTTCCGAAAATTGCCATCCCCTTTCTTTTTTTCCATCTTACTCGTTTTTTTGGAAAATGTCTAAGTGCGGGAGTTGGCGGATTCATGTCTTTAGATTTTCGCTTACTTTTATATCAACAGCCGGACCGACCCCTTCCCTGTTTGATATTGTACAAACTTTTTGGATCGCGGGTTCCCGAATAGGCGGGTTACCGGATAGGCGGGTTCAACATTGCGTTTCCATTGTTCCACCGCCTACAAACAGTACTCAGACTTCTGCCATCTACAAATTAGCAAACAAATTCCCCTTTATCTTGTTTTTTAGCACTTTTCCTTGATCGATGAACTTAGCAAAATTAATTCCCTAGTATAATTTGAAATAAAAGAATGTATACTATGCGAAGTCTAATGGAACAATCATATGAATGAGAGGACATTAAAATTCAAATTCGTTGTTGTTATACTTGCGGTGAAGCTAACAGTACAAAAACTTTACTTAAACATCCCAAAATTGATTTTCTTGTAACTTTTCGATGCTTGTCTTATACAAACAGATCCTGGAAACTATAAACATTGCTCGTTGTATCTATTCCTTGATTGAAGAACCTGTTAAGATGTTTAATGCACTTCATAGTTACTATTAAGACCATCAATGTGGCTTTCTTACACCAATTCCCGCTTTCAAAAATTTACATCCTCTTTCTTTTTTCCCTCTACTTTCCCTTTCTGGTTACTTACTTGTTTTTCAAAAAATGTCTAGGTGCGGGAGTTGGAAGATTCACGTCTTCAGATTTCCATTGTTACTTTTATATCACCAGCCTGACCGATTGCTTCCCCGTTTCATATTGAACAAAATTTTTGAATCGTGGGTTCCTAGATAGGCGGGTTCAACATTGCGTTTCCATTGTTTCGCCGCCTGCAAACAGCACCCGAAATTCCACGATTTATAAATTAGCAAAGAAATTCCCGTTTATCTCGTTTTCTTTCTCTTTTTGTTTACTTGGTCCTTTTTCTGAATGTGTCCTTTTTTAAAATGTCTCATGCTTTTATATACAACACCCAAATTTCCGCAATATACAAATTGCTTGCTCAACATTGCCCTTCCACTGTTCCCCTACGTACAAACAACACCCAAAATTTCGTGATATACAAATTGATGGCCAAAATCTGTCATTGTGACATACAATTTGACCATCGGCCCCTCACGTCTCCTGGGTATATCCTGCGACCCTTTTTTTTGTAACCCGCCCAACTGCTTTCCATACTTGGGCATTTCCTGGAATCTGTTTCACGGGTTGGAGGGTGGATGAAATGTACAATGCTTGGTCGCTCTTCGCCATCCCCAGTACCTTCATACTTCTTTCTAGATATGCATTTATTAATCTTTAATGCTAGCAGTTCATCATGCAGGAACCATTAAGATTGTCATTAATGTCCGGAAGGCCAAAGAAGATTTGTCATTAATACGAATTAAACCAAGATTTGCGGAGAAGAGTGTTATCCTTTCCAAGTATTCATTTCAAACATGATGCAATCTCTTTCGTGCATCGGTCAGTTGGAACCTTTAGGAAATCTCTAATTCTTAATCTCTCTTCACCGACACTGCCACCTTTGCACTTTTTTCTAAATATGCAATTAGTAAGATTTAATGGTAATAGTTCATTATGCACGAACCTTGGAGATTATCATTGATTAGCGAAAGGCTCGAGGAGATCTTCCATTGATACGCATTAAACCAAGATTTGCGGAGGGTTATATTATCCCTCCCCAATTTTCATTTCAAACATTGTCTGGAGCAGATGGAAATTCTCGTTAACTTATGGCAGCAGTTCTATCCAGATACAGTAAAAACCTTCGGGCATGATAGCCAAAGGTTCTAGTATTCTAGGGCATATTCTTAATGCTCATCTCCCTCTGCCTAGGAGCAAAAAAGGATATGGTCCCTTGGTACACCGAAAGATATATTTCAAGCCAAATAATTCCAAGGAAACCCTGCCTGCTCAGACAACCTACCCATTTGCATTGATGGCTGACGCAGAGGTTGATGCGATGGATTCTGAGCTGAAAGAAGATGATCTGATGGAAAATGATACGGAAATGGATTATGGAAATGCAGAAATTGTTCCCACTCCTACGCCCAAATTGAAATCAACCATAATGGGTGGTACTTCCCAACTCAACGATGGAATTCCTAACAACACCAAAAGAAGGAGTTTCAGAAAAGAAATCGATGTTGAACGCAATAGCCGCTTTGCAGCTTGAAAGTAGGAATTCTAGAGGTCCAAATTAGTCTATTATGCGTGGGATTCTTTCACTGTAAGGAAATGATCTGTTGATGCTCCTAGAGATATATTTCAAGCCAAAAAATTATTCAATTGCGGGACCACTGTCCTGTTCTCTGGATATACAATCAACATCTTAGGGAATGAGGACCATAACTCCCACTGGTGCAAGGCATATTCCTACTAGTCATCTCCTTCCACCCAGAATGGACTAATTTGGGCCTTTGGAATTGCACGTGCAACCTGCGTCCCTGAAGTTTTCGACTGTGGAGATGCGGTTTCTTGGTGTGTCCTAACTTTCAGTTAAGGGCTATTCCATTTGGCCTACAATTTTTTTTGTCTTCTTCCTCACGGGAGGCTTCAGAGAACTATCAATTTTACCATAGGATGATCCATCAAGGAGAAGACTGCAAGGATTTCTTAAATAGAAAAGCATGGTAATGAGTTTTGTATGCATGTTGAAGAGCATCTCGATGGCTCCTACATGTTGCAGATATTGTTCCTGTGTTTATGGTAGATATGTTCAATGTTTTGGCCCAAAGAACTCGTTCCAATTTATAAGGATAGATATATAGTGCTCAGTGTTCTTTTTTTAAAAATGGATTTAATATTAAAAAAAATTCCTTGGAGTCTTGGATGTTGCTTCTTTTCTAGATTTAACACCTCTTCTCATTGGCATGGTTCAGTAGTCTAGTAGTTCTTCGATATTGTATTTTCTTAGGTATTTTTTTCTAAAATGGAGCATCTAACAATTATATGACAGTGCACCGTGTCGATCCATAAGGATTTTATGGAAACAAAAAATGAATTTCAGATAGTTTCAAACCAAAGTTCAATTCTATTCGTAATGCATATAGAACATAGCAATACCAAATCACAATGTTGCAGCAAGATCGTCATTCTTGTTTCTAGACATGCAATTATTAAGATTTAATTCTAACAACCCATAATGTAAGAAGTTTAATACTTAAGTTAATATGTTACAATCATGGAAGAATGTATCAAGAACACACTTACTCACACAAGTTGCAATAAAATCTAATCTTCAACAAAACATTTGCTGACAATTACTAGAAAATGATGGTTTTTCAACAATGGGGCTTGCTTGAAACCAATTCGCGCTTACAAAAATTGACCTCCGCCTTTCTATTTTCCCACTCTTTTATCCCCTGTAGTTTCTCTTTTTGGTTACTTAGTCACTTTTTTCAAAAATGTATTGTTGCGCGAGTTGGCAGATTCACGCGTTTTGACTGAGTGCTTCCCCTTTGTCTAAATTTCACTTTCCATTGTTCCGTAACCCACAAACAACACTTCAGCTTCTGTGATATGCAGATTTACTTCTGGACTCCCACATCATCACCTCTTCTGTGTTACACATTTTGCACCAAAATGTTATGATATATACAATTTGACAGTCGGGGCCTTACGGCTCCTCGGGAACCTGTCACCCTATTTTAAAGCTTGTCTGACCGTTTTCCACACTTGACCATTTCTTGACATCTCTTTGGCAGATCGTCGAGTTCACGGGTTCAGGAAATTTCAAATTTCTAGTTGTTGTTTCCTGTGCCCGCTACCTTCAGATTCATTTCCAGGTATATGCAATATGTATACAACTTCTCCAACAACATATAGAAAATATCTTGTCAGGAAATGGAATATCTATTGCATATTTGAATATATTGGACCTTCTTTTCCCTCTTCTATACTTGACCAAATTGTCGTTTCTTTTTCCCCTCTACTCTCTCTTTCTCGTTACTTAGTCATTTTTCCGAAAATGCGAATCCGACCAACCAATAGCGATTTGATGCCTAGGCACTTTTTAGATCGCGAATTCTTGGGCAGGCAGGCTCTATATTGCACTTCCATTGTTCTGTGGCCTGCAAAAAACACCCAGACCTTCGTGATATACAAATTTGTTGCCGCACTCTCACATCGTACCCTCTTCCGTGATACACAGTTTTCACACGAAATTTTTGAGACCTACAATTTGACCTTCGGGTCCTCACATCTCCTGGGGAGCTATTGTCACACCATTTTGAGGCCCCTGCATCTACTTTCCATATTTCGCCATTTCTTGGAATCTCTTTCATGCCTCCAATTCCATACATACCCGACTTTTTTTTCTTGTGGATTCCCAGATATGCGGGTTGCACTTCCAATGTTCCTTCACCTGCAAACAATCCCCCCCACTTCCAAGATATACAAATTTACTTCCGGACTCCTACATCAACCCTATTCCATGTTACACAACATGCACTCAAAAGTTTCGATCAATACAATTTGACCTCTGTGCCCTCATGTCTCCACTGGGACCCTTGTCAGCATATTTTGATGCCCGTTCAACTGCTTTCCATGACCATTTCTTTCAATCTCTTTCTTGAATCATTGGGTTGGCGAGTTTAGACAATATCCAATTCCTAGTCACTATTTTCTATGCTCACCACCTTCGCACTTCTTTCCAAGTATATGCAATAAGTATATAACTTCTCCAGAAACATGCAGAAAATATCTTTCTAGGAAATGGAATATCTATTATAGATGTGAATATATTAGACCTTCTTTTCTGTCTTCTATACTTAACCAAATGCATGTTTCTCTTTTCCCTATACTTTATCTTTCTCGTCACTTAGTCGTTTTACCGAAAATGTCTAGCTGCACGGGTTGGCGGAGTTGCAGGTTCACGACTCCTACATCAACCCCTCTTCTGTGTTACACAGTATGTACTCAAAAGTTTCGATCAATACAATTTGACCATTGGGCCCTCATGTCTCCTCGGGAACCCTTTCCAGCCTATCTTGGAGACTGTTTTTCGGATTCCTACATCATCCCCTCTTCTATGTTACACAATATGCACTCAAAAGTTCTTATCAATACAATTTGACCGTCGGGGCCTCATGTTTCCTCGGAAACCCTTGTTAGCCTATTTTGAAACCCATCTGATCTCTTTCCACGCCCATTTCTTGCAATCTCTTTTGCAGATCATAGACAATTTTAAATTCCTAGTCGTTGTTTTATGTGCCCGCCACCTTCGCACTTCTTTCCAAGTATATGCAATAAGTATATAACTTCTCTAGAAACATGCAGAAAATATCTTTCCAGGAAATGGGATATCTATTACAGATGTGAATATATTAGCCCTTCTTTTCCGTCTTCTATACTTAACCAAATATCCGTTTCTCTTTTCCCTGAACTTTATCTTTCTTGTCACTTATTCGTTTTTCCGAAAATGTCTAGCTGCACGGGTAAGTGGACTTATGGGTTCACGTTTTCACTCGTTCTTTTATATCACGACATCGATTGACTGCTTCCCCATTCCATACCCAGCCACTTCTCCGACCACAAATTCTCGGTAGGTGGGCTCTAGATTGCACTTCTATTGTTCCATGATCTGCAAACAACACCCTAACTTCCGCGATATACAAATTTACAACCAGACTCACATCATACCGTCTTCCATATTATAGTCTACCTATCATGCCCTCTTCTATGGTACACATTTTGCATTGAAAACTTCCAAGACATACAATTTGACTGTCGGGTCCTCACATCTCCTGTGGGACAGCTCTTTTGTTTCTTTGTCGCCTCAGGTCTTTCGCCAGATGTTAAGATTGTCAGAGCCAACATTGACATTCAAATGAGAAGATTCCAAGAAGTTCCTAACAAAGCATAATAACGAGTTGGACCTCTTGTCTGATTTCTTGGAAGACCCAATGGTAGTTCCTAAAGATATCACAAGTTTGCATGTTAGTTCATTTAGAAATCCATTATGCGAGCCTTCTTACAACAATAACGGGACATGAGTCCACAGCAACTATTTCCCGGATGGCTCTTTATATTTTGTATTTCACAGTCAAGGAACAAGCCATATTTGATTGGGGCAAGCTAATTTCCCATGAAATTTGTTCCCAATTGTCAAGCTTCAAAAAGGAAAAGAAATTTTATATGTCATCCTACTTAGTTTTTGCGATAGCACATTGCTGCCAATTTCCAAAACTGTCTCTATCCAAGAAGGTCAACTAGGAATTCGACCCAGTAACATTCTGGTACCAAGCCTTGTGGAAGCACAAGCCCTCCCACTATTTTTATGATTTTTTTAATGGCTTCGTGTCTGTTTTCAAAGTTTTTTTGTTAGGAGAAGATGCTCCCCACATATCTGAACAGGAAACCAATTTTTTGGATAGGAAGGGGACACTTGAACATTTGGATAATTACACTGTGATAAGGATTTTTGGCTCCAAGGAAAAACTTTCTCTCCTGAACAAGATTTTTAGCAAGGCAATACAACTACTGGTTGCATCTATTCCAAGAGAAGAGAAAAAAACAATTCATTCCTCTGCCTTGGAAAGTCGAGGACTTTGTGTTGAGGAACACCAACAAAATTGAAGAATTTGTAGCCCATTCTAGCAACTTGAACCTAAGATATGTTGAAAGGCTAAGAGGGTTCGACCCCAATAATTGTTTTTTACAACATTTACAAACACTTGACTTCGGCAATTATTTTTTCAAAAAACACCTGATCGAAAACAGAGACACTAGCAACAATGATCCTGCTTCTGATGCCAGTGACCTAGACACACTGCAAAGCACCACTGAAGCCTTTCAAGGGTACCGAAAGAAAATGGTCCACAAGACAACTGAGGATTCTGAATGGATTCGATGTCCACTAAGCTTCGTAGTCATATGAAATCATAAAAATCCCAATAATGAACCTCAAACATGATCCCCTCTATGCTTGGTCCATCTTTGGAGGGGAGATCTCCACCGTGTTTCCTCGTACGACCTCATTTTTATCCCATGTGTTAGACGCGGGTCTCGGATAACTTTTACGACATTGTACTTCAGCACTCCCTATCTCAAACTCTTAAGTTTGTTTAGTGGCCTTGGAGAGTTTCATGTCCACACCTAATCCAAGGCCCTACATCCTAGTCTAGTTGGTGTACCCTATAAACGAAAAAGTCTAATTGTTTAGTTGCTTGATTACTTAGGGGTGTTGTAGTGAAACTCGTGATGTTCTTTTAGAGACTAGAAGAGAAGAGTTAATGATATTTTAGAACATTGTGCTTTAAATGCGAATGAAATCAAACTACATCCTACAAATGAATATTTGGCTCTTTTAACTTCCAAAATGCAAACTTTTCAAATGAAATCCAAGATCCTAATATGCAATCTATCATATAATTCTCTTTCATTATAGATGCAATGCAACTACTTAAACTTTCAAGGAAGAGGGAAAGAAGGAACTTTGGGTTGAGATTTATTTTCTTTTATAAACACAACCTAAGCTGCTACAACCAAACAAACATGCAAATGCAGTTAAGAAACTTCTTTTTCTTTTTGCAAAATGAAAACAAGGGAAAAGGGAAAGAAAAATTTTTACACTTAACTACAATTTTTGAAACTTTTATATTCTTGTGAAATGAAAACACCAAAAAAACTAATATTTTTTCTTTTCAAAGCATTCCAAGAGAGAAGGAGAACAACCAAAAGACTGACTCAGGTCCTAAACCACTTCTATAAAGCATGGATTCACTAGAATCCAAAGGATAAGCTAAAGCTTGAAATCACACCTTCAACCTTGATAAAGGAAAGAAAGAGACAAAGAAAACTATACAAGATTATTTCTTTACAATTTCATCAACAATCTACGACTTAAATATTGTCCAACAACAGTTAACAGAGGTCTTTGGTACTTAGGAGGACCTGAGAAACCAAAGGTTTCCTAGAATAAAATGAATTTTTTTTGAAAAAAAGCTTCAAAATTACAAACACACATGTTGTGCATAGGCATCATGTGTATGTTTTTGGGCTAATTTGAGCTCAGAGAGTAGGTGTACACGATCTGGGTATATTCCAGGGCACGTATATGAATGAAAAAACTCAAAAAGAGATAAAATTCAAAGTGACCACCCAGATCAAGGAAACTGGTAAACACATGGAAGGTGACTAGAGACTCTCACGAAATCAGAAAGCACAGAAAAATAGGAATTCAAACCAAAAAGAATCTCCTAACAAGACCCTAGAGATATTCCCCAGTAGAGTCAACAATTCTGCTATGGGGAAAAATCCCCCTAATCTGGGTCTAGTAACTAGGAAGAGAAATGACACCTTAAAAGAAAAAATTACTCCTATTTCACCCAAATCTAACAAAACCTAATGAAAATTAAGGAAAGGGAGAGAAAATCGAGGTATGCACCTTAAGTCCATTTGTTTGTAGTAGATCATTTCCTCTCGTTGTTTTCTCTTGGAGTGTAGGCCTCCTCCCAATGTTGTTCTAAAACAACTTCAGAGAACAATATACAAAATCATATGCATAATCACCAAGATCATTTAAAGGCCTAAATATTCATGAAAGCAGTTTAGAAATATACGCATGAAGACACATAGATTTGGGACAAGAAAATTCTCTTTTATTGAAAACAAGATGATAATATACAACCTTAATCTTGTCGACATCACTCCATGAACCTCGCCTGGGTTCCTCTAATTAAACTCCAAGTGCAGCAATCCCAAAGTGAGATCCTCACAACCAACATGCCAATAGAAGGAAATTGATGGATTGCATAAGGAGAGTGAATGATTGGGAATGATGAGGATGAAAACTCAGAACAAGATGAAAAGGCTTGGAATGAGAAAGGGAGAAATTTTGGCAAAGTTCACTTGCCTCTTCTTTCATATGTTCAAATGACCCCCCTAGGGCCCTTTTTATATGGAAAAATGATGGTTATTTGGTTGTTAGAAGGGATACATGAAGTAAAATGATTGTGCAACCCAAAATAGCTCATAAACTCCGCTGAAAAGTGCAGAATTTTATAATTTTTGCAACTTTTGAGAGTACACGCAAGCAGTTAGGCATTCAGGTCACGTATGTATGCGTGTTGCAAGTGTATCAAGGTGTGTATTGTTGGAAATCTGGTTGACATTAATGTCAACCTTGATAAATAGGTGAAGTATCATTGATTGATTGGTTTGAGAAGCATTGTCAATATTCGAAAAATTGTTATGAAGGTGACTTGAATGTCAAGCACTGTCAATATTGGACATAATGTTATGAAAGTGACTTGAATATCAGTAGAAAGATAATATTGAATAATATATTGTATGAGCTTGATACACTCATCCTATATTGTATAAGGTTGAGATTGTGTCATTATCATCCATGCAAAAAAAAAGAAACTGTGAAGAAATTGTCCAGATAAAAAGGGTAAATGTTTAATCCAATATGGATCCATACAAATCACAAATAAATAAGTCAATAAGACATGGTTCATTAAAAGTAATTTAGAAAATATCAATTGAAGAAGAATCTAGAGATGAGACAGAATGTCAATGTTGGATGTTTGGTGAGGAAGCATTGACACCATCGAGTCACAAGTCGAGTCGATTCAAACAACAATAAGGTCGACTATCTCGATGTCGATTGACTACAAGACGATTCGAAGACAATTCGACCAATTGTAAGCCTATAGATTGACGGAAGATGGAGAATACAAGTCGATTGATTTCAATACGAGTCGAAGACAAGTCGACCAACTGAAGGTTGAAGTTGAAGGAAAATTAAGTCGAGAAATACAAGTCGGCCAAAGCAAGTTGAGACGACCAAAGTCAAATTTCTCAAGTTTTTTTTCTTCCAAGTTGAGTCGATCCAAGAAATAAGTAACCTAAAGGTAGAAGTCAAAGAAAACTTAAATACAATTCAAGTCGAGGCTAAAGCAAGATGGATCAAATAGAATTGAAATACTCAATTTGAAATTTCTCCTAGTTGAGTCGACCAAAAAGATGTTTTTCGGTCGAATGAGGAAGCAAATATGAAAAAGGGTGAGACCAAGTCAAATATTTAATGACTAGTAGCTGAGAGGGAACTGATTTTAATATAACCATCAATTAAAATGTTTACAAGTTGAGTTTAAATGATCACCAACAAAGGAGATATGTGGAGGTCGATTTAGACATTCACGAAAAGGTAATATGTACTGAAGTCTATTTGGCATCCGACGACGAAAGGAAAATATGGGTTCCAAAAGGACACATTGTTTCAAAGTGGCACCCTTTGGAGGACTATATAAGTAAATGAATACGAAGGTAAGAAGGTTTCTTGGTGGATATATATATATATATATATATATATATATATAATGGATTGAATGAAAGTTCATTCTATCAGGTTACCTTCAATTATATAAGAGATGAGTGGAATGGCCCTTGCTATAGTGCTTGAATGATTCAAAGAGAAAAGAGGATTCTCCAAGAATAATTCTTGCATCATAACAATACCTTGAAGTTCTTATTTTTCTAGCACAACCATGGCACATATTTATAGTGTCCATTCATGGAAACATACAACTGGTTCATAGTGTGAACAAGGGGCCTTTTAGGGAACTTCCTAGCCCTTAACCAGCCTCCAAGCTAGATTTCGCTCAGATCTGTAGTGTCAAATAGTGTTGGGGGTCGGACTGGAAGTGGTTGAGAAGCCAACAAGATTCATCAATGTGTTTTTCATGAGAAGTGCACAGATTTTCTCATAGACAGTCGTGCATCTTGCACATTCTGTGCACAGTGCACGATTAGGGTTGTGTTGGCCTGGGCACAGTGTGCATTCTTCCTTTGGTGAATTTGCACACTTTGATTTTTGAACCAAGTGTATAGTTTTATGCCTTTTTTATGGATTTTGGTGGTTTGGGTGTACTAATTGTTGTTGGAATTGATGTATTTCTTGATGTATGTGTGCAATGTTGCGGACGATTTTTCATCGATAACACTTTGCATATGAAGAGGAACAAGGTTAAGGAAGAAGAATATGAAGAAGATTATGGTGCACAAAACAATGGTGATGATGATGAACTCTCAAAAGAAAATCAGTGTGTAGAATAATGTTATGAATAAAAACAAAGTCCAAAATAAATGGGACAAATATAGGGGAAACATCACCTCAGGGGGAGCATCATCTCAGGGGGAGAAGAGAAATATTCCCTTTGTCATTATTTTCAAAGGGGGAGAGATAAAGAGTAAAACAAAGTCATCTCAAAGGATTCAAATTACATAATACATTTCATAAGGGAAATAATATTGTTTTACTAAGGTTTCCATCAATAACAAAGGGGGATATTGTTGGCAATTTGGTTTTCATTGATGTCAACCTTGATAAATAGGCGAAGTATCATTGATTGATTGGTTTGAGAAGCATTGTCAATATTGGACATATTGTTATGAAGGTGACTTGAATGTCAAGCTAATCCGGATTTAGGAGTAGAAAGAACTGATTAATGGACTGAATACAATAAACATAGAGATAGGAAGAATAACACAAATATCCAGTGAACAATATCTTCTATTAAATAGTGAAATAGGATGAAACTGTAAAACTGCAGAACTGAAACTTGCTTGAATGGTAGTATCTATCTCTGGGAAGAGAAGTGGCTGCTACGTGCATCCATCTTAGAAGAATCGAATACAATGAGGCTCCAGAGGCCCTTTTCATATTACTCATGAATGCCAAAACCCTAGACATCCAAAAACATTACCCTAGAAGGTAAAACACCAAAATTCATGTGGGCCCTATGGTTAAGTTATTGTAATTTGGTACCTCGACTTCCTAGGGTCGTAACTTTTTCATACGACCTTCGTTTTAGGCGTGTGATATCTCATTGGAAAGGTATTTCAGATAACTACATATTCTGCTATCAAACTCTAACTCTATCTATAGTTTGACTGTGACAAGCCAAAAAAGCAACGTTTAGGGCCCCAAAACAGCCCTGGAAGTGCAAAAAGATGTGTTGACATGAAAACATACAAAATAATCCAGTTGGATTAGGTGAGAGGCCACCCATATCCACCTGGAGGATGTGTGGGGATTTAGACAACCCCATAAATGTAGAACTCACAATTACAAAGTAGTACAGAAGGACGGTGTTGAACAAAAAACAGACATGAGGAGCCAGTTGGAATAGGTGGGTGGCCACCAATATCCACCTGGATCAATCCTCCCCCCTTAGGAAGCAATGTTATCCATTGCGTTGAGTTCCCCCATCAGATGAGGAAATTTATGTTGAATTTGGCCTCGAGTGAGCCAATTTCCTTGGCGCAGGAGCTTCCCTGCTTTGAAAACTCGATAAAGATGGATCCTTTGTTGGAGAGTTCCCTTGACCTGTGTGTCCACGATCTGATTGGTGGATGCTCGTTCCATGCAGTCAGGGTTGAGCTATGTTGGTGTTGGTTGTTTGGTGATCTCATAGGTGTCCAATAACGATGGAAAATATATCCTAAGGAGGTCCACATTGAATATTGGATGCAGACCAAGGAAGGGTGGAGTTTTGAGCTCAAAATAATTTCTACCCACAGCCTTAGTGATAGTGTAAGGCCCATAAAGAAGTGGGTGAAGCTTCCGATGGGGCCCGGTGAGATGCTCCTTCTGCAAATGTAACTAGAATTTGTCTCCAACCTGAAAATGGTGTGGTACGTTGTGTTGATCGTGGTGTTTCTTATACTTAGCATTGGATTTCTGAAAAATCTCCTGGACCTATTGGCGGATGTGTTGAATCCGCTCAATGAATCTGGTGGCTTTGTCAATCACCGACTAATCAGGGGAAGATTTTGTCTGTGCAGTGGTAAGAGGAAGTGCAACATCAATGGGTCCCAAGGGTTGGAATCCCAGACCCACCTGAAATGGGCTATGGTCAGTGGAACTATGGAGAGCCATGTTGTAGTTGTGTTGGACATATGGCTGACTCTCGTCCCATGTACGAGGATGCTTAGAATTATACATGCGTAGTATGTGAACAATCATCTGATTAATGACCTCATTTTGGCCATCGGTTTGGGGGTGGAAAGTAGTGGATTTTGTGAGCTTGGTGTCCAACAGAGACCAGAGACTCGACTAAAAGGTATTGAGGAACCCGATGTCTCAGTTAGAGATGATGGTCTGTGGTATCCCAAAGTGGACCCAAACTCATTCGAAGAAGAGCTTGGTAGTATCTGTCACTGTGGCATTCTTCTTACAGGCTGTGAGGATGGCCATCTTCAAAAACTGATCAACGACCACAAACACGTAGTCATTTTCGTGCTTGGTGGATAGCAAACCAAACATGTAATCCATTGAGATGGATTCCCATGGCTTATCGAGAATAGGAAGAGGGGTGTATAATCCTTGCTTCTTGATGGTTGGCTTGGCAATGGCGCAGGTAGTGCAATATCGAATATACTTGTTGACGTCCTGTCGAAGTTTTGGCCAATAAAAATGTTTCTGAAGAATGGCCACAGTTGTCTCTATGCCAAAATGTCTTGCCACCCGACTGTAGTGGGCTTCCCAAATCAGCTTTGCAAGCTCACTTGTAGGAACACATAGATGGCCCAAGTGGGACAAGCATCTGTCCTGAATGTGAAAATCAGTGACAGCGACGCCTGTACCCAAGAGATGATATGTGATGGTGAAGTCTGGATCTTGATGATAAAGTTGGGGCCACTCCAATGCTTCATGTCCAGAGGACTGGAGCACAGTGGTGAGTGCAGCCACAGAAGGTCGATTGAGGCAGACAACGACACAATTGGAGATACATGTCTTATACTTGATGTTGAGATGGAACTATTGTAGGTAGGTGGACCACTTCTAATGGTGGTTGTTCTACAATTTCCCCTGTGTCTGTATGAACTACAGAGGCTTGTGATCAGTGTGTATGATCGTATCTTTCCCCAGAATGTAATGTTTCCATTGATGGCAGGCTTGCACAATGGAATACATTTCTTTGTCATAGGTGTGGTATTTCCAAATAGTATCAGAGAGTGTCTCACTATGGTATGCCACATGATTCCCATGCTAAGTGAGAACTACGCCCACAGCATAGTCAGATGCATCAGTCTCAATCTCAAATGGTTGTTGCAGATCCGACAAGGAGAGTACTAGAGTTGAGCACAAGCAATGTTTTAGATCATCAAATGCTCATTTCTTCTCCTTCCCCCACACAAACCATGATTCCCATGCTAAGTGAGAACTGTGCCCACAGCATAGTCAGATGCATCAGTCTCAATCTCAAATGGTTGTTGCAGATCCGACAAGGAGAGTACTAGAGTTGAGCACAAGCGATGTTTTAGATCATCAAATGCTCATTTCTTCTCCTTCCCCCACACAAACTTGGCCCTACAACCTCCTTTGGTTACATGGCTAAGGGCCCATGCAATATGGGAGAATCCCAACATGAACCGTTGGTAGAAATTGGCTAGTCCCAAGAAGATTTGAAGCTCAGTCAGTGTGGTGGGGGATGGCCGGTCATGGATGAATTGGATCTGACCTAGATCAACACGTACCCCATGCTCATCAACAATGTAGCACAGATATTGGACCATGTTCATGCCAAAAGAGAATTTTTCCAAGTTGGCATAAATCTTGTGTTGTCACAGAGTGCTCAAAACCTGTTGAATATTCCACATGTGCTCCTCCCATGTTCTCTTGAAGATGAGGATGTCACCCAAATATACTACCATAAAGGAGTTGTTGAAGGGTCTCAATACATCATCCATCAACCTCATGAAAGTGGTTGGTGCATTTGTTAATCCAAAGGGCATGACTAGCCATTTATAGAGACCTTATTTAGACTTGAAGGTTGCCTTCCAGACATCTATTGGTTCAATGGGAACCTAGTGGTAACCAAACTTTAGGTCAATCTTGCTGAAGAAATTTCCCCCCTTGAGTTTGTCAAGAAGGTCATCAATCCTGGGAATCGGGTAGCAGTTCCTGACTGTGACTTTTTTAAGGATCTGTAATCAATGCAAAGTTGCCAAGTCCCATCCATCTTCAGCACCAGTACAATCAGGCTTCCACAAGGGGAGGCGTTGGGTCTAATGTTCCCCTTTTGAGGAAGATCTTGGATATAATGCCTGTTTTTTTCATTCTCCATCAGCGAGCACTGATATACTATCCCATTAGGTAGAGGTGCGTTGGGGGTCAAATCAATTGGATGCTTGACTTGGCAGTGTGTTGGTACCCCTATAGGTGAGGCCAAGATGTCTCTGTATTCTTCCACGATCCCGTCCACTTGCTTCTACTACAAAGAGAGGAATTGTGTAGAGGCCACAGATGTGGCAGTGACCTTCTTCTTACTGTGAGCACGGATCACAAAGAAGACAAAATTCCCAGTCTGTGAAATGACCTTACTGAATTTATTAACAGAGATTAAAGAAATAGAAGTAGGCAGTTCCACCTCTGGGATCATGTGAAATTGTCTACCGAAAGTAATAATAACAATGTGGGGTCTAGAATCATACACAACATGATACTTCCACAAATATGGTTGTCCTAAAAGAACATCACAAACTTCAAGGGTAGAAATATCACACAATACCTCATCTTTGAAAGGCTTGATTTCGTAGGGAAGATGACATTGTTAGCTGACACAGAGATCTCTTCCTTGATGAAGCCAACAAATGGTGTAGGGTTGTGGGTGCAGTTTCATTGGAAGTTCCATCCACTTGACGACCTATGCTAAAATCATATTCTTCTGACTACCGCTATCGACAATGAAATGAATCAGAGCTGCCTTGACCCACATCTGCGAGTGAAAGAGGTGATCCCCTTCCTCTGGTTATTCTAGTTCGCTTGGCCAAACTTTGGTGGTAGCTACCATGGCACTAGTTTCAACATCGATAATCCACTTCCCTCCTTCAGGATTTGACTCAGAATCACAATTGGCCTCTGAATTGAAAGCCTTCATCTCGGCCACGAGGGACTGCTTGGAGTGGCATTCGTCGGTGTCATGCCAAGGAATTTCATGGTACTCACACCATTTTCCTGTGTCCTTCTTTGTCTTCTCATTTCCCTTCTTATGCTGCAGCTTGGACGGATTGTCCTAAGGGAGGCCATCTCGACTTGGTCCCTTGTTGTGTGGGTTGGGGTTTCCTTTGCCCTGCTTCGGTTGTGAGGGGTTTGCAGATCCAAACTCTCATCATTTTTTTTTAAATTTCTGCTCAATCTTGATAGCATATCTATAATTTGTTCCCAATGAGGCGATGTCCAGGAACTCCATTTTTGTTTGAATGTATCTATGAAAACAGTCATGGTATTTGAGCACCAGATGACACTTAGAATATTTGATACCCAATTTGGTGCATAGGATATGGAAAATATTGGTGAAGTCTGGTACTGTCTAGTCCCTTTCTTGACGTAGGGTCATCCATCTAGTGTATTGGTCCTCATAGATTCCAATAGGGTAGTATTGTTCTTTAATGGCTTCCCAGAAGGAATCCCATGTACGGGCCACCACAAAAATTGTATATTCCTCCACAACCCTTTGCTCAGAGTAAGTATCCCACCAGTCTTTAACATGGGGAACGAACTTGAGGAGTGCAAAAGTGATCTTTTCCCTATCAAAAAAATTGTGGACCGAAAAATATCCTTCGAGCAGATTCAACCATTTATCTACAGCATCCGCATCTATTAGTCCTTCAAATAACTGAATATAAAAATTTACATGTACCTTGAAGGGGGTTGTATGGCGGCTTGATTAATATGCTTCTCCCATGGGCAACCGTCGAAGGATATGCACGAAGTTGTCCATCATTTTATTCCTTTGTCGTGTGAGGGCTTCCTCGAGCAACATTTTAATAGGATCTCCTACTCCATCATCTTTCTTTTTGTCTCCCATGGTTTTTTGTTGGGCTCAGTGCGGTCGATTTGGTAATGGCTCAATTGGTTTGAGTCCAAACTTCTTGTACCCAGACCTTGTCAAGGACATGCACGAAGAAAAATAAATGAAGATCAGACCACTCTAATTCCACTGATTCGGATTTAGGAGTGGAACGAACTGATTAACAGACTAAATACAATAAACATAGAGATAGGAAGAATAACACAAATATCCAGTGAACAATATCTTCTATTCAATAGTGAAATAGGTTGAAACTCTAAAACTGTAGAACTGAAACTTGCTCGAATGGTGGTATTTATCTCTGAGAAGATATGTGTCTTCTACGCGCATCTTTCTGAGAAGCATCGAATACAATGAGGCTCTAGAGGCCCTTTTCATATTAATCATGAATTCCAAAACCCTAGACATCCAAAAACCTAACCCTAAAAGGTGAAACGCCAAAAGTCATGTGGGCCCTATGGGTAAGTTGGTGTAATTTGGTACCTCAACTTCCTAGGGTCGTAACTTTTGCATACGACCTCCGTTTTAGGCGCGTGATAGCCCATTGGAAAGGTATTTCAAAGAAATATGCATTTCGCTATCAAACTCTGACTTCATCTACATTTTGACATTGGCGAGCCAAAAAAAACAATGTTTAGGGCCCCAAAAAGGCCCTGGAAGTACAACAAGATGTGCTGACATGAAAACATACAAAATAATCTAGCTGGATTAGGCGAGAGGCCACCCGTATCCACCTGGAGGATGTGTGGGGCTTCAGATATCCCCAAAAGTGTAGAACTCACAATTACAAAGCAGTACAGAAGAACGTGTTGAATAAAAAATAGACACAAGGAGCCAGTTGGAATAGGTGGGTTGCCACCAATATCCACCTGGATCACAAGCATTGTCAATATTGGACACAATGTTATGAAGGTGACTTCAATATTAGTAGAAATATAATATTGACTAATATATTGTATGAGCTTGATACACTCATCCTATATTGTATAAGGTTGATATTGTGTCATTAACATCCATGCACAAAAGAAGAAACTGTCCAGATAAAAAGGGTAAATGGATAATCCATTATGGATCCATACAAATCACAAATAAAGAAGTTAATAATACATGGTTCATTAAAAGTGATTTAGAAAATATCAATTGAAGAAGACTCTAGAGATGAGACAGAATGTCAATGGTGGATGTTTAGTGAGGAAGCATTGACACCATCGAGTCATAATTCGAGTCGATTCAAACAACAATAAGGTCGACTATCTGGAATTCGATCGACTATAAGATGAGTCGAATACAAGTTGACCGACTGCAATCCTGCAGATTGACGGAAGTTGGAGAATACAACTCGATCAATTTCAAGATGAGTCGAAGACAAGTCGACCAACTGAAGGTTGAAGTTGAAGGAAAATTGAGTCGGGAAATACAAGTCAGCCAAAGCAAGTTGAGATGACCAAAGTCAAATTTCTCAAGTCAGTTTTCTTCCAAGTTGAGTTGGTCAAAGAAATAAGTAACCTAAAGATCGAAGTCGAAGCAAAATTAAATACAAGTTGGGTCGAGGCTGAATCAATATGGGTCAAATAGAATTGAAATACTTAAGTCAAAATTTCTCCTAGTTGAGTCAACCAAAAGGATGTTTTTCGGTCGAATGAGGAAGAAAATATGAAAAAGGGTGAGACCAAGTCAAATATTTAATGACTAGTAGCTGAGAGGGATCTGATTTTAATATAACCATCGAGTAAAATGTTAACAAGTTGAGTTTAAATGATCACCAACAAATGAGATATGTGGAGGTCGATTTAGACATTCACGAAATAGTAATCTGAAGTCGATCTGGCATCCGACGATGAAAGGGAAATATGTGAAAGTTGTCTTCAAAGAACCTCTTATACCATCCACCTTGCACACTTTCTGAGGAAATTAGTCGTACTTCGGCTAATTGGGCATGCTCTTCAAAAAACCCATGTTGTAGAATTTTAAAATTCGTTTCCATCACTCCATAATCGTCATACGAAAATCGTTGTTTAAATTGGTGTATGAAATTAATTAATAAAAGTAACTATTTGTGTTAATTAAATGAAGGGGTGCAATGTTTCATTCCAAAAGGACACATTGTTTCAAAGTGGCACCCTTTGGAGGACTATA
>SNQJ01S0010595.1:0-17076 GCA_010110895.2 Picea sitchensis | reverse complement strand
TACTAAGGTTGCCATCAATAACAAAGGGGGATATTGTTGGCAATTTGGTTGTCATTGATGTCAACCTTGATAAATAGGTGAAGTATCATTGATTGATTGGTTTGAGAAGCATTGTCAATATTGGACATATTGTTATGAAGGTGACTTGAATGTCAAGCTATTCTAGATTTAGGAGCAGAAAGAACTGATTAACAGACTGAATACAATAAACACAGAGATAGGAAGAATAACACAAATATCCAGTGAACAATATCTTCTATTAAATAGTGAAATAGGATGAAACTGTAAAACTGCAGAACTGAAACTTGCTCGAATGGTAGTATCTATCTCTGAGAAGAGAAGTGGATGCTACATGAATCTGTCTTAGAAGAATCAAATACAATGAGGCTCCAGAGGCCCTTTTCATATTACTCATGAATTCCAAAACCCTAGACATCCAAAAACATAACCCTAGAAGGTGAAACGCCAAAAGTCATGTGGGCCATGTGGTTAAGTTGGTGTAATTTGGTACCTCGACTTCCTAGGGTCATAAATTTTTCATACGACCTTCGTTTTAGGCATGTGATATCCTGTTGGAAAGGTATTTCAGAGAACTACACATTCCGCTATCAAACTCTAACTCTGTCTATAGTTTGACTGTGGCAAGCCAAAAAAAAACAACGTTTACGGCCCTAAAACATCCCTGGAAGTACAAAAAGATGTGCTGACATGAAAACATACAAAATAATCCAGTTGGATTAGGTGAGAGGCCACCCATATCCACCTGGAGGATGTGTGGGGATTTAGACAAGCCCATAAGTGTAGAACTCACAATTACAAAGTAGTACAGAAGGACAGTGTTAAACAAAAGACAAACATGAGGAGCCAGTTGGAATAGGTGGGTGGCCACCAATATCCACCTGGATCAATCCCCCCCCCTTAGGAAGTAATGGTTTCCATTGCATTGATTTCCCCCATCAAATGAGGAAATTTATGTTGAATTTGGCCTCGAGTGAGCCAATTTCCTTGGCACAGGAGCTTCCCTGCTTTGAAAACTCGATAAAGATGGATCCTTTGCTGGAGAGTGCCCTTGACCTGTGTGTCCACAATCTAATTAGTGGACGCTCATTCCATGCAGTCAGGGTTGAGCTATGTTGGTGTTGGTTGTTTGGTTATCTCAAAGGTGTCCAATAATGATGGAAAATATGGCCTAAGGAGGTCCACATTGAATATTGGATGTAGACCAAGGAAGGGTGGAGTTTTGATCTCAAAATAATTGTTACCCACAGCCTTAGTGATAGTGTAAGGCCCATAAAGAAGTGAGTGAAGCTTCTGATGGGGCCCGGTGAGACGCTCCTTCTGCAAATGTAACTAGACTTTGTCTCCAACCTGAAAATGGTGTGGTACCTTGTGTTGATCGTGGTGTTGCTTATACTTAGCATTGGATTTCTGCAAAATCTCCTAGAACTATTGGTGGATGTGTTGAATCGGCTCAATGAATCTGGTGGCTTTGTCAATCACCAACTAATCAGGGGAAGATTTTGTCTGTGCAGTGGTAAGAGGAAGTGCAACATCAATGGGCCCCAAGGGTTGGAATCCCAGACCCACCTGAAATGGGCTATGGCCAGTGGAACTATGGAGAGCCCTGTTTTAGTTGTGTTGGACATATGGGTGACTCTCATCCCATGTACAACGATGCTTAGAATTGTACATGCGCAGGATGTGAACAATCATCTGATTGAGGACCTCATTTTGGCCATCGGTTTGGGGGTGGAAAGCAGTGGATTTTGTGAGCTTGGTGTCCAACATAGACCAGAGACTCAACCAAAAGATGTTGAGGAACCCGATGTCTCAATCAGAGATGATGGTCTGTGGTATCCCAAAGTGGACCCAAACTCATTCAAAGAAGAGCTTGGCAGTATCTGTCGTTGTGACATTCTTCTTACAGGTTGTGAGGATGGCCATCTTCGAAAACCAATCAACGACCACAAACACATAGTCATTTCCGTGCTTGGTGGGAAGCAAACCAAACATGTAATCCATTGAGATGGATTCCCATGGCTTATCGAGAATAGGAAGAGGGGTGTATAATCCTTGCTTCTTGATGGTTGGCTTGGAAATGGTGCAGGCAGTGCAATATCGGATATACTTGTTGAATTCATGTCGAAGTTTTGGCCAATAAAAATGTTTCTGAAGAACGGCCACAGTTGTCTCGACGTCAAAATGTCCTTCCACCCGACTATAGTGGGCTTCCCAAATCATCTTTGCACGCTCACTTGTAGGAACACAGAGATGGCCCAAGTGGCACAAGCATATGTCCTGAATGTGAAAATCAGTGACAGTGGTGCCTGTACCCAAGAGATGATATGTGATGGCGAAGTATGGATCTTGATGATAAAGTTGGGGCCACTCCGATGCTTCATGTCCAGAGGACTGGAGCACAGTGGTGAGTGCAGCCATAGAAGGTCAACTGAGGAAGACAACAACACGATTGGATATACATGTCTTATACTTGATCTTGAGATGGAACTATTGTAGGAAGGTGGACCACTTCTAATGGTGGTTGCTCTACAATTTCCCCTGTGTCTGTATGAACTACAAAGGCTTGTGATCAGTGTGTATGATCATCTCTTTCCCCAGAATGTAATGTTTCCATTGACGGAAGGCTTGTACAATGGAATACATTTCTTTGTCATAGGTGTGGTATTTCCATATAGTATCAGATAGTGTCTCACTATGGTATGCCACATGATTCCCATGCTAAGTGAGAATTGTGCCCATAGCATAGTCAGATGCATCAGTCTCAATCTCAAATGGTTGTTGCAGATCGGGCAAGGAGAGTACTAGAGTTGAGCACAAGTGATGTTTTAGATCATCAAATGATCATTTATTCTCCTTCCCCCACACGAAATTTCCCCTACGACCTCCTTTGGTTACCTGGCTGAGGGCCCATGCAATATGGGAGAATCCCGACATGAACCGTCGGTAGAAATTGGCTACTCCCAAGAAGATTTGAAGCTCAGTCAGTGTGGTCGGGGATGGATGGTCACGGATGAATTGGATCTTAGCTAGATCAACATGTACCCCATGCTCATCAACAATGTAGCCCAGATATTGGACCATGTTCATGCCAAAAGAGAATTTTTCCAAGTTGGCATAAATCTTGTGTTGTCGCAGAGTGCTCAAAACCTGTTGAATATTCCACATGTGCTCCTCCCACGTTCTCTTGAAGATGAGGATGTCACCCAAATATACTACCATAAAGGAGTTGATGAAGGGTCTCAATACATCATCCATCAACCTCATGAAAGTGGTTGGTGCATTTGTTAATCCAAAGGGCATGACTAGCCATTCGTAGAGACCTTATTTAGACTTGAAGGTTGTCTTCCAGATATCTATTGGTTCGATGGGAACCTGGTGGTAGCCAGAATTCAGGTCAATCTTGCTGAAGAAATTTTCCCCCTTGAGTTTTTCAAGAAGGTCATCAATCCTGGGAATGGGGTAGTAGTTCCTGACTGTGATTTTTTTAAGGATCTGTAATCAATGCAAAGTCGCCAAGTCCCATCCTTCTTCTGCACCAGTACAATCAGGATTCCACAAGGGGAGGAGTTNTTGAAGAAGCTCTTGGATCTAATGCCCGATTTTTTCATTCTCCATCAGCGAGCACTGATATACTATCCCATTAGGTAGAGGTGCGTCAGGGGTCAGATCAATTGGATTCTTGACTTGGAAGTGTGTTGGTACCCCTATAGGTGAGGCCAAGATGTATCTGTATTCTTCCACGATCCTGTCCACTTGATTCTACTACAAAGAGAGGAATTGTGTAGAGACCGCGGATGTGGCAATGACCTTCTTCTTACTGTGAGCATGGATCACAAAGAAGACAAACTTCCCGGTATGTGAAATGACCTTACTGAATTGCTTAACAGAGATTAAAGAAATAGCAGTAGGCGGTGCCACCTCTGGGATCATGTGAAATTGTTTACCTAAAGTAATAATAACAATGTGGGGTCTAGAATCATACACAGCATGATGCTTCCACAAATATGGTTGTCCTAAAAGAACATCACAAAATTCAAGGGTAGAAATATCACACAGTACCTCATCTTTGAAAGGATTGATTTCGTAGGGAAGACGACATTGTTAGCTAACATGGAGATCTCTTCCTTGACAAAGCCAGCAAATGGTGTAGGGTTGTGGGTGTCGTTTTGTTGGAAGGTCCATCCACTTGACGACCTATGCTAAAATCAGATTCTTCTGACTACCGCTATCGACAATGAAATGAATCGGAGCCCCCTTGACCCACATCTGTGAGTGAAAGAGGTGATCCCCTTCCTCTGGTTCTTCTAGTTCACTTGGCCAGACTTTGGTGGTAGCTACCGTGGCACTGGTTTCAACATTGATAATATACTTCCCTCCTTCAGTATTTGACTCAAAATCACAATTGTCCTATGAATTGGAAGCCTTCATCTCAGCCATGAGGGACTGCTTAGAGTGGCATTCATCGGTGTCATGCCAAGGAATTTTATGGTACTCACACCATTTTCCCGTGTCCTTCTTCGTCTTCTCATTTCCCTTCTTATGCTGCGGCTTGGATGGATTGTCCTAAGGGAGGCCATCTCAACTTGGTCCCTTACTGTGTGGGTTGGGGTTTCCTTTTCCCTGCTTCGGCTGTGAGGGGTTTGCAGATCCAAACTCTCATCATTTTTGTTTAAATTTCTACTTAATCTTGACAGCGTATCTATAATTCGTTCCCAGTGAGGCGATGTCCAGGAACTCCATTTTTGTTTGAATGTATCTATGAAAACAGTCATGGTATTTGAGCACCATATGACACTTAGAATATTTGATACCCAATTTGGTGCGTATGGTATGGAAAATATTGGTGAAGTCTGGTATTGTCTAGTCCCTTTCTTGATGTAGGGTCGTCCATCTAGTGTATTGGTCCTCATAGATTCCAATAGAGTAGTATTGTTCTTTAATGACTTCCCATAAGGAATCCCATGTAGGGTCCACCACAAAAATTGTATATTCCTCCACGGCCCTTTTCTCAGAGTAAGTATCCCACCAGTCTTTAACATGGGGAACGGCATTGAGGAGTGTAAAAGTGATCTTTTCCCTATCAAAAAAATTGTGGACCGAAAAATATCCTTCGAGTAGAGTCAACCATTTATCTACAACATCCACATCTATTAGTCCTTCAAATAATGGAATATCAAAATTTACATGTACCTTGAAGGGGGTTGTATGGCCGCTTGATGAATATGCTTCTCCCATGGGCAACCATCGAAGGATATGCACAAAGTTGTCCATCATTTCATTCCTTTGTCGTGCGAGGGCTTCCTCGAGCAACATTTTAATAGGATCTCCTGCTCCATCATATTTCTTTTCGTCTCCCATGGGTTGTTGTCGGGCTCGGTGCGGTCGATCTGGTAATGGCTCAATTGGTTTGATTCCAAACTTCTTGTACCCAGACCTTGTCAGGGACATACACGAAGAAAAATAAATGAAGAGCAGACCGCTCTAATACCACTGATCCGGATTTAGGAGTGGAATGAATTGATTAACATACTGAATACAATAAACATAGAGATAGGAAGAATAACACAAATATCCAGTGAACAATATCTTCTATTCAATAGTGAAATAGGATGAAACTCTAAAACTGCATAACTGAAACTTGCTCGAATGGTGGTATTTATCTCTAAGAAGATATGTGTCTTCTACGCACATCTGTCTGAGAAGAATCGAATACAATGAGGCTCTAGAGGCCCCTTTCATATTAATCATGAATTCCAAAACCCTAGACATCCAAAAACCTAACCCTAGAAGGTGAAACCCCAAAAGTCATCTGGGCCCTATGGGTAAGTTGGTGTAATTTGGTACCTCAACTTCCTAGGGTCATAACTTTTGCATACGACCTCTGTTTTAGGCACATGATAGCCCATTGGAAAGGTCTTTCAAATAAATACGCATTATGCTGTAAAACTCTAACTTCATCTACATTTTGACAATGGCGAGCCAAAAAAAACAATGTTTAGGGCCCCAAAAAGGCCCTGGAAGTACAACAAGATGTGTTGACATGAAAACAGACAAAATAATCCAGCTGGATTAGGCAAGAGGCCACCCATATCCACTTGGAGGATGTGTGGGACTTCAAATATCCCCAGAAGTGTAGAACTCACAATTACAAAGTAGTACAGAAGAATGTGTTGAACAAAAAATAGACACGAGGAGCCAGTTGGAATAGGTGGGTGGACACCAATATCCACCTGGATCACAAGCATTGTTAATATTGGACACAATGTTATGAAGGTGACTTCAATATTAGTAGAAAGGTAATATTGACTAATATATTGTATGAGCTTGATACACTCATCCTATATTGTATAAGGTTGATATTGTATCATTAACATCCATGCACAAAAGAAGAAACTGTCCAGATAAAAAGGGTAAATGAATAATCCATTATGGATCCATACAAATCATAAATAAAGAAGTTAATAATACATGGTTCATTAAAAGTGATTTAGAAAATATCAATTGAAGAAGACTCTAGAGATGAGACAGAATGTCAATGGTGGATGTTTAGTGAGGAAGCATTGACACCATCGAGTCATAAGTCGAGTCGATTCAAACAACAATAAGGTCGACTATCTGGAATTCTATCGACTATAAGATGAGTCGAATACAAGTTGATTGACTGCAATCCTGTAGATTGACGGAATTTGGAGAATACAACTCGATCAATTTCAAGACGAGTCAAAGACAAGTCGACCAACAGAAGGTCGAAGTTGAAGGAAAATTGAGTCGGGAAATACAAGTCAGCCAAAGCAAGTTGAGATGACCAAAGTCAAATTTCTCAAGTCAGTTTTCTTCCAAGTTGAGTTGGTCAAAGAAATAAGTAACCTAAAGGTCGAAGTCGAAGAAAACTTAAATACAAGTTGGGTCGAGGCTGAATCAATATGGGTCGAATAGAATTGAAATACTTAAGTCAAAATTTCTCCTAGTTAAGTCAACCAAAAGGATGTTTTTCGGTCGAATGAGGAAGAAAACATGAAAAAGGGTGAGACCAAGTCAAATATTTAATGACTAGCAGCTGAGAGGGAACCGATTTTAATATAACCATCGAGTAAAATGTTAACAATTTGAGTTTAAATGATCACCAACAAATGAGATATGTGGAGGTCGATTTAGACATTCACGAAATAGTAATTTGAAGTCGATCTAGCATCTGACGATGAAAGGGAAATATGTGAAAGTTGTCTTCAAAGAACCGCTTATACCAGCCACCTTGCACACTTTCTTAGGAAATTAGTCATACTTCAGCTAATTGGGCATGCTCTTCAAAAAACCCATGTTGTAGAATTTTAAAATTCGTTTCCATCACTCCATAATCTTCATATGAAAATCATTGTTTAAATTGGTGTATGAAATTAATTAATAAAAGTAACTATTTGTGTTAATTAAATGAAGGGGTGCAATGTTTCATTCCAAAAGGACACATTGTTTCAAAGTGGCACCCTTTGGAGGACTATATAATTAAAGGAATATGAAGGGAAGAATGTGTCTTGGTGGATATATATATATACATATATATATATAATGGATTGAATGAAAGTTCATTCTATCAAGTTGGTTCCTGTTTCCAAGCTGAGTCTTGTCATGAGGATTGGATTCCTCACATATCAGTTGGATCTGATCAACAATTCGGGTCTTGTTATGAGGGTTGGATTCTTCATTTCTTAGTTGGGTCTAAGAACTACAAGTTGGATCTTCTATCAGAGAGTTGGATCTCTCATATTCAATTGAAGTTGAATATATTAAATGATTGATTTTATTTATATTCATTCAAGTTAAATCAATAAAAGAATGGTATTCTATCTACTTCATACAATTTTTTATACATGTTTATGAATAATTAATTGAATTGCATATCTTATTCAGTTAATTTAGTTAATCTATGAAAGTGTGAAAAGTAGACAAAAGTTCCAAACATTGATTCACCCCCCCCTCTTAGTGTCAGTGTGTGTTTCAACACATATACCATACAAAAATATTTTTTTTAAGAGGAACCTCAGCAAACGTGGTTAGAAAATGTGTAAATGAGTAGGTAAATGTAAAAAATGCATGGTAGTGGCATTTTGGACTATAAAAATATGATAGGATGCTCCCAAGTTGATCAACCAAACACCTTGATCTAACTGTGTACTGGTCAATGCCAAGTACACATCACCTCCCTCATCTGGGTTTGTCTTTCTCTCAATCAACTTCTTCGTGTCAAATCCCATACTGACTTCCATCACCCTCAACTTATAGTCATTTTTGTAATGCCCAGATTTACCGCATTTCTAGCATCTTCTTATCGTCTGAACCAAGGATTTTGATCTACCCTTTGACTTGGACTTTCTACCGAATAATTTTCCTTTATCTCTTTCAACCGATCAACCTCTCACTACTAAATCATCTTTGGTCAATCCTTCCATTTTCTTTCTTCTCATTTATTCTAACATCAGAGAAGAAACCACGTCTTCTAGTGCTAGTGTGGTTGTATTACTCCCTATAGCCATGATTGAGCTATCCCAGGAGTATGTCAAAGAACATAATAGGCTTATACACTTCTCCTCCTAAGTTTTTTTAATATCCGCAGATGATAACTCGCTTAAAATGGTGTTAAACATATTTAAATTATCAGTCACTGAACTGCCATCACTCATTCTCAAAGGCTACAATTTCTTTCTGAAAAACAACTTATTTATCAGAGATTTCGACTGGTATAAGCTTCCCAACTTGTCCCATAGTTTCTTGGTTGAATCTTCACCTGAGACATTCAGCAGTACCGAATCTACAATACAAAGTCGAATCATACTTCTTGTTCTTCTTTCGAGTTTCTCCCATTCTTCCATCGACATGCCTGTCGGTTGGGTACCTAGACAGACCATTGTCCATTGTTCTCAATCTACAAGAATATATTCCATTTTAAGCTTCCAAAGGTCAAAATTATGGCCATTTAATTTTTCTATCAAGAACCCTAGAACGTAAACATAGCATAGGATAAGAAAAATTTAATCAAGAACGTAAATGACAAAGCAATCATACAGTACACTGAGATTTTACCCTAGAAACCCAAACCCGGGAAAACCAACATTCCTTGAGAATTCTTCTCTCTTGTTGTCTTATTCAATCTCAATAAAATGTTACATGTCTAAACTTGGTCCACACCTAAGACAAAATCGACATCATACCCTCTTGCATGTGCAAGAACAACTCTGTAGCCAATTCGGATTACATATACATGACCAACAACCTAAAATTCATTCATTCATTATCCTTTACGGCCTTATAACATGCCTCTTTATAGTCTTTACAACAAGAAAATCCATAAAGAATTGACACCCAAAAATGGTTATAGATCCATGCAGATCATCGACTACAAATCGCGGAAATCTCGAGATTTTGTTACAGTCAACTCCAAGTTGTATTACCAGTCGACTATCGATCAGCCTTCATTCAGTCACCACATGTCCGCCTATCGACCTCTTGTTGGTTGACCTCTTCGACTTGTTATCGATGCCTTTACCAGGCCGAACTGCCTTGACCTTCGACTTTGAATTTAACCGGTCGACTCACCTCGACATCCGACTTGCTATCAATCCACCTCGACTTCAATCGTCATTCGATTCACCTCGACTAGAATTTCACTGCAAAGAATATAACAACCCAATAGGGACTGCTTAATTAGGGATACAGAAAAATCTTAGCACTCTGCAGCTCCGAAAATTTCGCTGTTTCTTCGCACTTTCTTCACTGCCTCAGACTTGACGTCAGATTCACCAATAGACGAAAATATTAGACCACAATATTATTACAAGATAGATATTCAATGTATGTGTATGTACTTATGAGATACTTCTTGAGGTGTATTTATACACTTTCTTAGTGATCTCTCTCCTTAATCTTAGGGCTTCTAGTACTTTCTTGTTACAACCACTTTACCCTTTCATTAATTGACTTGTAACCAATTAGGGGCTTCTTAGCCATTCTTCAAGGCTTCCAACTTCATGAAGCCATGACTCCTCAACCGTGAGGAACCACATGGCGTACAACCTATCATCGGAAACGACATGATGAGTATTATCCATCTATGAGTGTATTACCTCCATTTACACTATCCTTCATGAACATTTTCCTCAACCAACTTGGAGTCCCATAACCACACCTCCATGGATTCATGTAGACTTCATCAAATGCACCCATCACATTTGCTGACATCAATCACTCTTTTTGACATGAATGACAACTAACTCATCATCAATATCAACCACATCTCTAGTGCTTCCGGACTTCTCCAAGGGTTGACTGATCTGGATTTTATGAGCAGAACAAAATGAATACAGATTATTATTATTCTTAACACAAAATCACAAGAAACAATAACAAATATACAGTAAAACTGGCTTCTATTCAATAACGAAATATGCTCAAACTGTAAAATGCAGACTGAAAACAAGCTTGCTAGAATAGTGGTGACTTATCTTTGAGAAGAGATGTGATGGTTGCGCTCATTCGCAAGAATATGGTTACCATGAGGATCTCCAAGAATTTCTTTACAATAAATAGGAATTTCAAAACCTTAGACATCCAAAAACATAACCCTAGGAGATAAAGTGCCAAAAGTCATGTGGGCCCCGTTGGGGTAAGTTTGTGCATCAACTTCCCAGGGTCATAACTTTTGCATACGATCTTCGTTTTAGGCGCACAATAGCCCGTTGGAAAGGTCTATCCGAGGAATACACATGTTTTCATAAAAAAATTGACTATTTTATATTTTACCTATGGTGAGCCCTAAAAACGTTGTTTAGGGCCTCAAAACAACCCCGGAAGTCAAGGACCCAAAAACTAGGAAAAACCTACCAAACTGGAAAACTACCAAAATGAGCCAATTGGAATAGGTGGGAGGCCACCAAAATACATATGGATCAATCCTCCCCCCTTAGGAAGCAATGGTCTCCATTGCGTTGAGTTCCCCCATTAGATGAGGAAATGTTTGTTGAATTTGGCCCCGAGTGAGCCACTTGCCTTGGTGCAGGAGCTTTGCTGCTCTGACAACTCGATAAAGATGGATCCTTTTCTAGTGAGTTCCCTTGAAATGTGTGTACACAATATGATCATTGGATTCTTGTTGCATGCAGTCGGGGTTGAGATCTTTTGGTGTCAATTTGTTGTAGGAAAATCTCCCTGCGGACAGGTAGATTGCCTCAAAGAGATAGACCCTACTCTAAGACAGAAAGTTCTTAACGTGGACACTGACTTCCTTTCAAATCCATACAAACTAGCACATGAGAAGGAAGGAGAACAACAGTACATTTTTATCGATGTTTGTCCCTGCACGCTCCAAATCGAGCTCCAAACTCTCACTCCTCGCTGAGTCCTGTAGACAAACAAAGTATGACCGCTTCCTACTCTATTGATGCTAGCTTGAAAACAGATCTATCTATCAATGATAGGTTCATGTGAGATCAGACACAAACTAGAAAGAAACAGGCCAAGCATGTCATATTGATGAGAATAATGACATCAGTACTTACAATCGTAGATGCGAATGTGACATCTTCGTAAATTCCCCTTTGTCTAACCCTTGCTCGAAAGATCCACAACCTGGATGATAGCAGCTTCACTGATTACTTCCCCTTTGACTGAATGTATGTTCCCTATGAGATCATAGGTTTGATACTAGAAGTTCTCCCCCCTTTTCAGCTCTGTTCCAGCACCACTTATGAGATCATAAGTTTGGTGTAATTCTCCATTTCCAGTCCCCTTTCACCGTTAGAAATCTTGCTTATATAGCCTTGGAAAGGATTTAACCACTTGAGATATCCTTGGGGAAGTTGAGGATTTGCCTCCTTCGGTTGAGGATCTGCCCTAGGATCATCATTGGACTAGGGATTCGAATCCAACTGCCTTCCAAGAATGAAAAGATGCTTCCCCCATTCATCTCAACATCTTAACTACTGCCCAGAATGGGTAGCGCTCCCTCAAAAGGACCATCAGATCACTGTAGCGCTCCCTTGTAGGCTTTAGGGGGGCGCCAACGCTCTCAAAATATATAGCGCTCCCTCAAAAGAGCCAGGGGAGCTTTATAACGCTCCCTGATAGTGTAAGGGGGAGCATCGGCGCTCCGAGAAGAGGTATAGGGGAGTGCTCTCCTTCAAAAGATCAGTTTTTGAGGTGCTTTCAGATGGCAAAAGGTTTGCAAGCCTGCTGACTCATTTCTCCTCTTCCAAATCAAATGTTTGAGGTGTTTCAAGTGTCCTTCTCATGTCGTTATGGGCACGACATAGGCATCATGGTAGTATGCTTCCCTGACACTTGGGATACTTGTGAGCAACATGCGACACTTGCGACTTTGCAAGAAAAATGCGACACTTGCGACCTTTGTAATGATGACACTTGTGACACTATCAAAGTGAGTAATTTTGATGTGTAACACAATTGTTCTGTTATCTCTGAGGTGTCCAATAATGGTGGGAAATATGGTCGAAGGAGATCCACATTGAACATTGGGTGTAGGCCAAGGAAAGGGGGAATGTTGAGCTCAAAAGCATTGTCACCCACACCTTTGGTGATGGTGTAAGGTCCATAATGGAGTGGGAGAAGCTTTCGATGGGGCCCTGGAAGGTGTTCTTTCTTCAAGTGCAACCAAACTTTGTCTCCCACCTAAAACTTATGTGGCACTCAGTGTTGATCATGACGATGCTTGTACTTGGCATTGGACTTCTGTAAAATATCCTAAACCTATTGGCAGATGTGTTGGATCCTCTCAATGAACCAGGTGGATTTTTCATGTTAAGTTGGATCAGGTAACGAGTCAAACGAGGTGGCCGCAAGGGGTATTGTAACATCCATGGGACCCAATGGCTGGAATCCCAACCTCACCTGAAAGGGTTGTGGTCAGTTGAGCTATGTATGGATTGGTTGTAGCTATTCTGAACATAGGGAAGACTCCCATCCCATGTGTGAGGGTTCTTGGAATTGTACATGTGCAAGATATGCAAGATCATCTGATTGACGACCTCATTTTGGTTGTCTGTCTGGGGGTGCAAGGCAATGGATTTGGTGAGCTTGGTGTCCTACAATGACGAGAGGCTCAACCAGAATGTGTTGAGGAACCGATTGTCCCAATCTAAGATAATGGTTTGTGGGATTCCAAAATGTACCCAGACTCGTTCAAAGAAGAGCTTGGTAGTGGCTTCTACTATGATGCTCTTCTTGCAGGAGGCCAGAATCGCCATCTTGGAAAAGTGATCAACAATCACAAAAACATAGTCATTTCCCCTCTTGGTGGATGGAAGGCCCAATATGTAGTCCATTGAGATGTATTCCCATGGTCTTTCAGGAATAGGCAGAGGGTTTTATAGGCCCTCTTTCTTAGTGGTCAGTTTGGCAATAGCGTAGGTAGTGCAGGACCTAATATACTTGCTAACATCTTGTCGAAGTTCTAGCCAGTAGAAATATTTATGCATCATTACCACTATGTTTTCGATGTTGAAGTGTCCTTCCACCTGACTATAATGGGCATCCCAAATCAGCTACACTTTCTTTCTTGATGGAACGCAGAGATGGTCCAGATTGCACAAAATCCCATCCTGAAGATGGAAATTAGCAAAAACTAAGCTTGTGCCCAACATTTGGTAGGTGGTGGCGAAGTCAAGGTCTGTCTCATAGGGGTGGGGCCATCTAGAGGTATCGTGGATGCAAGATTCTAGCACCGTGGTGAGTTCCGCGACTAGAGGTTGGTTGAGGCAATCAATGACTCAGTTGGTACTTCATGTTTTATACTTGATGTTGAGGTGGAACTACTGCAAGTATCTGGACCACTTCTGATGGTGTCCATTCTACAATTTTACTTGTGTCTGCATGAACTGCAGTGGCTTATGATCAGTGTGGATGATTGTCTCCTTCCCAAGGATGTAATCTCTCCACTGGCGGAAGGCTTTCACAATGGAGTACATTTCTTTGTCGTAAGTAGGGTACTTACATATAGCATCTGATAGTGTCTCACTATGATAGGCCATAGGGTGGCCATGTTGAGTGATAACTATGCCCACAACATAGTCTGAAGCATTTGTCTTGATCTCAAAGGGTTGTTTCAAGTTCGATAATGAAAGTAATGGGGTTGAGCATAAGTGTTTCTTAAAATCATCGAATTCTAGTTGTTGGGACAAGCCCCACACAAATTTTACCTTACCACCACCTCAGTTTACTTGGCTGAGGGCCCATGAAATATGGGAGAATCCCAACATGAACCTATGGTAGAAATTCGCAAGTCCCAAGAAGCTATGAATCTTAGTGAGTGTGGTTGGGGCTGGCCAGTCATGGATGACTTGGATCTTGGTTGGATCCATATGCACACCATGTTGATCAACTATGTAGCCAAGGTACTGGACCCTATCCATGCCGAAGGAGCATTTTTCCAAGTTGTCATATAGCTTGTGTTGCCACAGGGTGTGCAAAACCTATTGAATATGCTGCAAGTGTTCCACCCAAGTCTTGCTATAAATTAGGATGTCATCCATATACACCACTACAAAATTATTGGTGAAAGGTCACATGATATCGTCCATCATCCTCATGAAATTTGTTGGAGCATTTGTCAAATCAAAGGGAATGACCAACCATTCAAAATGACCTTCTTTTGACTTGAAGGTTGTCTTCCATACATCTATCTATTCTATTGGGACCTGTTGGTAGCCAAAATTCAGATCAATCTTAATGAAGTATTTGGCCCCCTTGAGCTGATCAAGGAGATCGTTGATTCAGGGAATTGAGTACCAGTTCTCGACTATGATTTTATTTAGGGATCGGTAATCAATACAGAGTTTCTAGGTCTCATCCTTATTATGCACCAGCACGACTGGGCTATCACAAGGCGATGAGCTGGGATAGATGTGCCCCTTCTGGAGAAGTTCTTGGATCTATTGCTTGATATCTTCATTCTCTAATAGAGAGAGAAATTAGACTGGCCCATTAGGTAGCGGTGCTTTGGGGGTCAGATTGATGGGATGCTTGACCTGACAGTGCAAAGGTAACCTGGTAGGTGAGGAGAAGATATATGTGTATTCTTCCATGACCTTATCCACTTGCTTCTGCTATGTGGAAAGGTCGATCGTGGAGGCCCTGGATGTGGCTGCAATATTTCGCTCACTCTGAGAGTGAACCAAGAAGAAGACAAACTTCTCGGTTTGATAGATCACCTTCCTGCATTTCTTGGTAGAGATTAAGGAAATAGCACTAGGTGGGACTGCCTCGGGTATCCTGTACAATTTCATGTCCAAAGTAATAATAACACTGCGAGGCCTAGAATCATATACAACATAATGTTTCCATAAAGAAGGTTGGCCCAAAATAACATTACAAAATTTGAGAGGAGAAAAATCACACAATACCTTATCTTTGAAGGGCTTGATGTCGTATGACAAGTGACATTGTTGGCTGACACGGAGATCGCTTCCTTGGCAGAGCCATCCAATGGTGTAGGGTTGCAGGTGCGGCATTATCGGCAAGGCTAGCCGCTTGACGACCTCTACTGCGATGAGTTTCTTCTGTATAATGCTATCAATGATGAAGTGCAGCGAAGTGCCTTTTACCCACATCTATGAATGAAAGAGGTGCTCTCCTTACTCTAGCTCGTTTGGTTCACCGGATTGGATCTTGGTTGTATAAATGGTGGCACTAGGTTCCGTGTCAATATCTGTCTCCCCCTTTCTGGTTCTAACTCAGTGTCAGAACATGCATCTGATTCAAAGGCTTTCACATCAACCACCAGTGACTTCTTTGAGTAGAAATCAACAGTGTTATGCCAGGGGCTCTTATGGAAGTCACACCACTTCCCAATATCTTTATTTGTCTTTTCGGTGTCCTTTCCTTGCGGATTAGCTTGGTTGTCCTGAGGTTGTCCATATTTGATATTTCCTTTGTTCTACGGGTTGGGGTTTCCCTTATTTTGTTGTGAGGGGTTCCCAGGCCCAAATTACTGCGTCTTTTGTTTAAACTTTTGCTCGGTTTTGATGGCATATCAATAGGCCATGCCCAAGGACAAGATGTCCATAAACTCCATTTCATTCTGTATGTATCTATGCAGACCACCGTGATACTTGAGCACTATATTTCGCTCACAATATTTGATACCCAGCTTGATGCACAAGGTATGGAAGATATTTGTGAACTCTGGAACTGCTTGGTCTCTTTCCTGCAATAGTGTGGTCCATTTTGTATATGTCAAAAATTTGGATTAGGTTGATGCACAGTTGGTATGGATTGTTGGTTGTCATTGATGTCAACCATTGGAGAGTGATATTGTAGATTGATGTCAACCCTTAGTGATTGATGTCAACCCTTGGAGAAATTTCGGTAGCGAATTCCGGTAGCATAAAGGTTTGGGTAATGGACCCAAGTTTGTTTGATGTATAATGGTATGATTTTTAATATATTTAAAGGTAAGACTATTCTAGATGGGTATTAAATTTCATTCCATTTCCAGTGGTATGTAGAACGTCACATAACTCCTCACGGTTAGAGAGTTATGGCCATGTGAAGTTGGAGAACCTAGGTTTGGGTAATGGACCCAAGTTTGTTTGATGGATAATGGTATGAGTTTTGATATATTTGCAGGTAATAATATTCTAGATGGATAGTACATGTCATGAAATTTACATTGGTATGTGGAACATCACATAAATCCTCACGGTTAGAGAGTTATGGCCATGTGAAGTTGGAGAACCCTCATGAGTCATCTAGAAGCCCCAAAAGGTCAAAGTAGTCAAAGTGGTTTAAGATATTTTTAGAAGGTAAGTAATAAAGTGAAGTGATGAGTGTACTATAAGTCAAAGTGAAATCAAAATAAATTATTTAAATAATAAATTTAATGGATAAATCACTAAGTTGACAAGTGGTTAGAAGTGGGTTAACCCTAAAATAAGGAAAGTGGGTTAAGATGGTTAAAAGGTAACCCCTTGAGGAAGCTACAAGAAAGTATAAATAAGAGGCAAGGATCTCTCATTTTAATTGAACTTGAGAATATTAAATATCTACAAGTGA
>SNQJ01S0010594.1:249531-261051 GCA_010110895.2 Picea sitchensis | reverse complement strand
ATAGATTCATATTCTTCCTCCATTGCATTTCTCCATTCATCATGTTCATTGGCTTCATCAAAACTCATGGGTTCTATCACATTTGAAATGCTACTCATTAGGGCATAGTCTTTATACCTCCCAGGGAGCCAAACTTGTTGTGAATATCTTCTCAACTAATTATCTTCATCCCCACTTTGTGAAGATTTTTCTTCACCTCTAGGTGAACTGTGACTGCTTGAAGTGTCCATATCACTGATTCCTTCTTGTTGCTGCTACTTCTGCGGTTGTGACTACTACTGTGGTGGTTGTTATGGTGACTAATGTTGTTTCTTCTCTTCTTTAACTCCATCATCAAGAAGTATATGTCATTCCTCATGACTATTGTCATCATGATTTCCTTCTTCCCGCGATGGAAAAGTACATCTCTACTCACAAATACTTTGTGAGTAGAAGGATCAAACAATTTGTATTCTTTGAATTAAGAACAATGCCCTATGAAAATACATTTAATGGCTTTAACATCCAATTTATTCCTATTCTCCTTTGGAATATGTGCAAAATCCTTACACCCAAATACTTTCAAATTATGAACTGCAAGTTTAGAACGATACAAGGCTTCGAAAGGAGTAATATTACGAAGACACCTTGTTGGGCTTATGTTCTTTAAATAAACTGCGGTATTTATGGCTTCATCCCAAAATGTATTCAAAAGATTCTTACCTTTTATCATATTGCGTGCATACTCTACCAGAGTTATGTTTTTCCTTTCATCCACTCCATTCTATTGCGGAGTGTGGGGTACTGTAAACTGTTGTACTATTCCATGATCTTTGCAATATTTGATGAAGTCCCCTGATTTATACTCTCCCCTTGATCTAAACGAAGGATTTTGATGGATTTTCCTATTTTCTTTTCCACCATGGTTTTGAATTCCTTAAAGTACTCAAAAAAATCACTTTTTATTCTAAAGAAATAAACCCATGTGTATCTCGTGCAATCATCAATAAATAACAGAAAGCAAAATGCACCCCCTAAAGACCTAGTTTGCATAGGTCTGTAAACATCAGTATGCACAAGATCTAACAAATCTCTCTTTTTCCTATCAGGATTAGAAGGGAATTCATCTGTGTCCATCTTTCCTAATGCACATCCATCATAGGAAACATTCTCATTCTTTAACATGGGAAGTCCTTCAACCATATTCTTTTTCTGTAATAACAATAAATCAGGATGATTGATGTGGCCATACCTTTGATGCCAAAGAGTCTATGTTGGCATAGTTGCAGAAGTTAGTGCATGATGTTCTTTGCTGGTAACATCAAGCTTGTAGATTCCTCCTGCTCAGACTCCCGTTGCAACAATTCTGTATTGGTCCAGCAGATCCTTCACTATGCAATAATTCTTGAAAAATTCAACCTTCAAGTTTTGATATGTAATGGTGGACACAGAGATCAAATTTTTCTTTATCCCTAGCACATACACCACATTGCGAATGTGACGAACAATACCATTCATCAATGTCACATGAATGTCTCTATATCCCTTGATCTGATGAGCGCGAGCATCTCCAAGATATATGTTGGCACCATTCTGTGTTTCTTTAAAATTAGCATACCACTTCTTATTACATGTCATATATACTGATTCTTTAGAATCCAAAGACTAGACATCAATATCATCTGTTTCAATAGATAAAGCAGTGTTAGACACAAATAGTCTAAGATCTCGTGAATTAAAATTCGAGGGTTCATAAATATCATCACTAGAAAGAAACAATCTGAGGTCATGATTTGAAGATTCTTCTGCATAATGACCTGAATGATTTATAGGTTTGTTCCTAGCCTCATCACTCTTATTCTTATGACAATCTCTAATAATATGTTCAGGTCGACCACAATAAAAACAACTCTTGGACTCATCCCTGTTAGATTGCATACCTTGATTCGGGTTTGGAGATTTTCTTCTTTGTGATGAACCGCCTCTCTGTGATGAACAACCTACTCTTCCTCTTTCTCCTGATATCCCTTTCACGGATCTCTTATTTTACCAAAGTGCCAAATCTGATTTATGAGGCTTTAAATTCCTGTGCCTCTCTTCCTCTTGCAGCAAAATACTTGTCAATTCTTCAAAAGAAAGAGGTTTCTCCCTTGCTGCGAGACCTGTTATGAACATCTGATAATCTTCTAGCATTCCATTTAAGGTGATAGTGACAAGATCAATGTTGGAAACTATTTCCCCTATATTTCCTAGCTTGTCTTTCACCTCTTTAATACAACCCAAAAATGAACTAACAGATTCATTTCCATCCACCTTAATGCCTAGCAATTTAGTTTTTAGGAACATAATATGATTTGTGTTGCTAGTTTCATAGAAGGCTTTAAGCAATGTCCACGTTTCAGCAGAAGTTTTAGCTTCTCTAATATGTGGAATTATGTTATCTTTAACAGACATACGCAACAATACCTTGGCCTTGTTTTCATTCTTATCTCAATCTTGGATATGTGCTACTATTGCACTGACAACTGCATCGGATTTCACTTCATCTCCTTTCGCAATGGTCCATAAACCAAAGCCCTCCATCATGGTCTGCATTTTAAATTTCCAGTTAATGAAATTAGAGCCATCTAATTTGTTGGCTTCTTTGAGGTAGGTCTCTGCCAGAGGATTCACCATCTCTGTAAGTGTCTGCTCATCCAACCAGACAATGGATCCTTGTATCACCAAGGATGAATCACCAAGAATATGCAACTTTCATCAAGTGTTGAGCAGTCTGACGCTCTTCCTTTGCATCCATCGATCCGATTCTACCTCTGTTCTTAACTTTCTTAAAAGAAACATAAGAAAAACTTTAAAAAATATAAGAAAATATTTAAAAGGAAATCTTAACACCACTTCATGTATTAAAGAAAAAAAAAAGGTTTCTTTTAAGGATTTTTTTTTAATACACACTTATATCCACCTTTAAATCATTTGGCATCCTCATATGCACAAGAATAACCCCTTCCTCATGCTTCAAAGCTTAACATATAAAAAACAAAGCTCACACTTTCCACAAAGGCAATAATCAACTCACTCGGGCTTCCACCACGACTTTACCACACTTTAGAGTATTATATGTGACCTCGGCTCATGGAATAAGCCACGACCTTCAATTTAACCCAACACTAAAACCATAACCACATATCAAACCATACCATCGATCTTTGAACCATGGGCTAAGTCGTTTACTCCACGCATGCAAACTATAATCACCTTCACACAAATTTCTCAAAGAAAATAGTCGGCGCTCCTTGAAGGAATGAAGGGAAGCACTAACGCTCCTTCAATATGGTAGGGGGAGCGTTGGAAGCGCTCACGGAGAGATGAGGGGGGAGTGCTAGTGCCGAAGCGCTCTTAGACTCGTACAAAGGGAGCATCGAGGATCTGAATTTTTTAATTTCATAAGTGTGAGAGCGTCGACACTCTCTAACACTGTATAGGGGGGCGCTAATGATTTTTCCAAGTCAAATTCAAGATATTGTTCTTGGATATCGCCTCAGAGAGATGGATCTCCAATGCGGCTCTGATACCAACTTAGAATAATGAGAAACCAACACCAGTGAGGCAACGCTCACAATCTATTATTGAATGAGAACACATTACATCATTATATAGGAATCATATCTACTTGGCGGTTAAAACAAATCACCGAAAACTAGGATCTACATTAAGTACTAGTAGAGTTCATCTATGAAACTATCTCTTGCTCCATTATTTCCAAGTCTAATATAGCAAGTCACTTTCTCTTTGCAATCCATCTTCAACCATTCTTTCGGTGGCTCGTTATAAACGATTATAAGGGCCTAGAAAATGAAGTAGATCCCTTTTATGAGGGCTCATGATTTTGCAGATTAAATGTCATTGTTCCTCATTACCTCTTAGAATATGTCTTAAAAAAACAATATTTTGTATAAGTGCATGCTACTTGCCATTATTTGTTATATTTTATTTTTTGTTTATTGAATAAGTGTCTGATCTTTTTTTCTTTCTCTTGGATTTTGTATTGGTGTAAAGAATTGTGTAGCCTCATGCAGGTGCACGTTCAACTTCAATAAGTTGTACAAGGTAGTAGCCATGTACTAAAACATATAAACCAAGTTTTTCTAATAGAATTCTCAACGGAGTAATGTTAATCATGTTATTATTTCAATCACTAATGTCTTATAGATTGTTAAAATTACTAGGACGACACCTTAAGATTTGCTTGATACATGAACCAAAGAACCAAGGCTATGAATAGAGAGGGATATTGATTGTCCAGTTTAGTTGATGATTTCTTGTTCTTCTTCGATTATTCACATTCACTGTGAGAGACGACTGAATGAGGTCATTATGGGTGGATTTATATTACTGGTCTATAGAAGGAAAATATATAAGTCAAAATAAATTTGGTATTCAAAGATCAATGTCAAGAATTTGATTTATAGTTAGATTTTATTAGAGTGTTGGTAAACTGTATAGAGGGTTGAATCCCTTTGATTTAAAAAGTTGATTGCATTATAAATATTGTAGTATATAAATTACGATTCATGAGATATTGATTATCCATATGATTATCCATATTAGAAAAAAAAAATTTATTTTCCCTTTTTAAAATAGTTTCATAGTCATTTTGCTTAAGGATTTTGATGGTGGAAGGCTGTATTGAATTCTCATTGTGTTACTTGAAAGGATCATGCACAATACTTTGATATGTATCTGTAAAACACAATTGAATTTACTAATGTTTTAGTTATTAAGGTAAAAGCATGATCTTTAATTAAACTACTCAATGCTAAAGAAACTAATAAAAGTCTCATACAAAAATTGACTGAAAAACATATTTTTAAGATTTTTATATGTAATACATATAACAATGCTCATTGTGATACTTGAAAGGAACATGCACAATAATTTGATATGTATCTGTAAAACCCAATTGAATTTACTAATGTTTAAGAAACTAATAAAAGTCTCATACAAAAATTGATTGAAAAACATATTTTTAAGATTGTTATATGTAATACATATAACAATGCTCATGCACAATACTTTGATATGTATATGTAAAACCCAATTGAATTTACTAACGTTTTAGTTATTAAGGTAAAAACATGATCTTTAATTAAACTACTCAATGCTAAAGAAACTAATAAAAGTCTCATACAAAAATTCACTGAAAAACATATTTTTAAGATTTTTATATGTAATACATATAACAATGCTCATTGTGATACTTGAAAGGAACATGCACAATAATTTGATATGTATCTGTAAAACCCAATTGAATTTACTAACGTTTAAGAAACTAATAAAAGTCTCATACAAAAATTGACTGAAAAACATATTTTTAAGATTGTTATATGTAATACATATAACAATGCTCATTGTGATACTTGAAAGGAGCATGCACAATAATTTGATATGTAATTGAATTTACTAAAGTTTGAGTTATTAAGGTAAAATCATGATCTTTAATTAAACTACTCAATGCTAAGAAATTAATAAAAGTCTCATATAAAAATTCACTGAAAAGCATATTTTTATAATTTGATATGTATTTGTAAAACCCAATTGAATTTACTAACGTTTGAGTTATTAAGGTAAAATCATGATCTTTAATTAAACTACTCAATGCTAAGAAACTAATAAAAGTCTCATATAAAAAAAATTGTCTGAAAAACATATTTTTAAGATTTTCAATAAATATATGAGATGTTTATTTATTTATTTTATAGATGCATTTTAATTTACTTATTTATATGATGAGTTTATAGATGCATTTTAATTTACTTATTTATATGATGAGTTTATATACTTGATTGAGTGTAAAAAATATATGATATATTTTAAAATTTGGTTAAACGAAAATATCTACAAGAAACTAATAATGCTATGCATGTTTTTTAATCATTTTCCATTTTTTCAGACTTTCCCTCCATTATTATAATATTTTTCTTTGTTTTAATATATAGGATTCATTTTCGGAACTTCAGCGGAGGTTTTTCTGAGGCTAGGGTTTTCATAGGCCTAGAAATCTAGGTTCTGTCAGAGTAGGATGGAGAACGCGTAGGCCCACAAGTTTTCCTTCTGCAACACGACAAGGCCATGTAGTGATAGCATGGCTGGCCAGCTAGACACCTTTTGGGTAGACGAAGACGAACTTTGGGCTAGGGAAGGTCTCTTACTGGAGGATGACACTTACCGAATACTTTATGACTGCTAACGTAAGCACCCTGGTACACCCTGGTACACCCTCGACAGTAGGCCGAACAAACAAGCCTACAAACGTCTTTCTAAAACAGTTGGTGGCCTCTTTCTCTCCTAGTACTGGGTCGCGCCACGCGCAGACCACTAGTTGTGTCAGTGAGAAAAGAGATCACACTATGCATCGAGATCTGCGCTTCCCTCTGCCCCTCCCCTCTAAGGGTCTCACGACAAACTTTCCTTACTTTTGTTTTTTGCGCTAAGAAAACGAGCCTAGAGGTGAATCTTCCCCGTTCTTTCAGGGTTTCTCCAGCTCCCAGGGAGACTTTTAGGTCGAAGGGGTTAAAACCTGCAGTAGATTTTGGTTCTCTTTCAAACTCTGCGGGTACACACATTGGTCTCCCTCCGACCTCCAGACTTTCTCCGCGTTCCTCCCCTCCACAACCTTCTTGTGACGGACTCAGAAATTCTTAGGGGGTTAAAGGAATAGGCGCGGGGCACAAGTTTTGTTGGTCAGGCTACTAGATAGTGACGTAAATAGAAAAGTCTAAAAGTCAGGGATTCCTCCTCTCGATGCGTCCTCGGGAAGGATTTTTCACTAGATAGGGTCATGATTCTATCCGAGAAAGGCCTGATAGGGATTTTTTTTATGTCAGAATGAATAAGTCACAGATTGAGCACTGGGATTTACAACATTGGAAACCCCTGGTCGGTTACTGCCCCAGGTTCAGTATACTATTTTTACAAGAAACCCTCGTGGATTCTGAAAAGGCTCAGAGATTGTTCCTTAACTTCCTTCCTACTTGGAACTGTGTGGCATTGGATCCAAATGGTAGATCGGGTGGTCTTCTCGTTGGATGGAACCCTACTAAGGCTGAGTTATATGCTTGTGGTACCTCTGCAAGTATATTCTTGGAGGAAATATACATACACTCAGCAGAAAAAGTAAAACTTTTCAACTGCTACGCGCCATACAAGGACAGAGAAAGTTTTTGGCAACCTATAATAGACTCCAGAATCGTAGCTGAACATGGCCTCTTTGTTTGAGGCGACCTAAATTTTACACTTTCAAATCGTGAAGTGTGGGGCAACACCGCTAGAGCCGACCCATTGGCTGATTATTTTGCAAATATGCTACAGGATAATGGACTAGTGGATCTTGTTCCATCACATTTGTCCCCCACTTGGCGTAATGGCAGAGAAGGCTTGGCTGGAATTTTCAAGCGATTGCATCATGTCCTCGTGGATGGGAACCTTTTATCTAGGGAGAGAAATTACAAATCCTGGATTATAAACTCCTCTATTTCAAACCATCACCCGATCTGTCTACAGGTCGATATGTCCCGCTGAAATGTCTCTGCTCCCTTCAAATTCAATAGCCCATGGATAATAGATCTAGATTTTATTTCTCTTATAAAATCGACCTGGTCTTCTATGGATAATTGGAAAATAAACTCCTCATGCGTCCTGATGTGTGATAAATTACAAACTCTTAAACAGAAGGTGATCAGATGGCAGACCAAGAAAAAACAATAGCTCCAATTGGATCTAATCCTCATTGATGCAAAAATGAAAAAACTTTTTGAGAACTGTCCGTCTCAAATCTTTCAACAAGAATATGTTAACCTTTTAAGAGCACTTAAAACCAGGAAAGAAAGAATTTTAGCCATGGAAGAATCTACCTGGACGCTTAGGAGCCGAGCCCTCTGGATGCAGCAGGGGGATAAGAACACCCGTTTTTTTCATAAATTTGCTACTCAGAGGAGGTATCAAAATACTATTTGGGACATTACCATTGACGATGGGGTGATTTTATCGAGTGAAGCAGAGATTAAAGAATCCACATTTCATTTTTTTCAGTCACAATTCGGTCCACTCGAGGTGGAAGATATGAGGAATCAGTTTCAAATCTTAAAAGATGTTCCTAGATTTTTTTCCGATGCAGAGAGTGATAATATCGGGAAACTGGTCTCCATTGAAGAGCTTGAGATTATCATTAACAAAATGCCAAAAGAAAAGATCCCTGGGCGGGATGGATGAACCCAAGAGCTCTTCCACACTTTCTTTGACATCTTGGGGAAAGACCTACTAGATGTTGAGGAATCCAGGAACACAGGCTACATTTCAGGCGCTCTAAATTCTACCTTCTTTGCTCTTATTCCAAAGGTGATAAAACCTTCTTCCTTTCATGACTTCAAACCCATAGCTTTATGCAAGTTTGCATATAAAGTGATCTCCAAGGTAATCACAAATTACATAAAGGACAAGGTGGCTTTATGTCTATCAGAAGAATAGTTCGGTTTCCTGAAGGACAGGTTGATCTATGATGCTGTCGGCTTAGCCCAGGAATGCCTTCACACAATTAAATCAAAACAATTAAGATCTATCATTCTCAAATTGGATCTAAAAAAGGCATATGATAACGTCAGCTGGCAATTTCTGAAATTATTGCTCACATAGATAGGACTAAAATGGGAAGTCTCTCAATGGATTATGCATGCGTCTCAAATGTTAACATGGCCGTTCTCATAAATGGATCCCCTACATCCTTTTTTAAAATCCATAGAGGGTTGAGGCAGGAATTTCCTCTCTCTCCATTGTTGTTTCTCCTTGTCATCGAATGTTTAAGCAGATAGATAAAAAAAGCTGCAACAAATGGCTCTTTCAAAGGAATTAAGGTAGCTGTCGAGACCTACATCTCACACTTGTTGTTCTTTGATGATGTCCTCATTCTGGGGGAGGCAAATCTTGAATATTGGAATTTTCTTCAGACTCTCTTACAAAATTTCTGTAACTTCTTGATTTTGAGGATTTAATATACAATTTCTTGATTTTGATATAGGGCTAAAGTATCTTGGATATTTTCTCAAGGCGAACAATCATAGAGTAGCCTATTGGAATTAGTTAATCCAAAAAATTGAAAAAAGAATCAGAAGCTGGGCGTTCCGGTGGATTTCACTTGGAGGTAGACTAGTTTTAGAAAAAGCAGTGTTGCAGAGCATCCTAGTGTATTGGCTCAACTTGGTCAAAATTCCAGCAACCACACCACTTAGAATCAAGCAGTTACTGACAAAATTTATATGGAGAGGAGCCAGAAAACAGAACGGTTACCACCTAGCAAGTTAGCAAAAGATTGCACTACCAAAAGAGCTTGGGGGTTGGGGTCTACGAAACCTAAAATGGTTTGCAATTTCCCTGGATGAAAAATCTTGTTGGAGGGGACTTTTTGGAAAAGGTTTATGGAGTACTGTGTTGCGGAAAAAATACCTCAAAGGAATTGATGTTTCTTCATGGTTAAAAATAAATGATTTTAAGTCTTATAATGCCTCAATTATCTGGAGGAACCTTATGTCTGGAATGCCTCTCCTACTGAATTGGCTAGCCTCGAATGTGGGGAATTGTAAACACATCTCTCTCAGCTTGGACGCCTTTGTGGGAGGCAATGGCCGATGTTTCCTTTCATTGACCCTTATCTCATGTCTTCATCAATTGAATATTTATACCTTAGCTCAAGCTACACACTCAAATGGAACAAATTCCTTAACTGTTTGGAAAGATTCAGTTCATCTTAAACTTGCAGATGTTTTAGCTGAGGAATGGGATAACTTCATCCTTACCCTTCACATAAATGGAATTCTTTTAAATGCATCCAACGATCAACTCATTTGGTCATGGAGCCAAGCCACGGGTTCTATCTCTGTCAAAACAATGTACCAATCTTTATTATTTTCAAATATAAAAGGAGAAAGCCATGGTGGTTCAAATCTATTTAGCAACTCAAGGTTCTGAGTAAGATTGTATGTTTTATTTGGTTGTTTTTTAGGGAAATCATTCTTATAGGGGTTAATTACCAATGTAGAGGAGGTATTGGGCCTACTGCTTGTAGTTTATGCCTCCGGGATGAAGACACAACAAAACATCTCTTCATACATTGCAGCATTACTATTTCTATATGGAAATAGATCCTTACATACATGAATATCAAAGGTGGGTGGGGAAATTAGGGATTGGAAGGCAACCTCCATAAATGGTTCCTCAATTTCCCAAGTTTAAGACACATTCCTTTTCTTGTGATATGGGACATATCGAAATATAGGAACAAGTTGTTATTTGAAAATTGGGAAAGACAAGATTTTGTCATTGCAAAAAAAATACTTCTATCTATCCGGATAAAATAATATTTAAATCCAGAAAAGATGGATTATATCATAAGTCCTATTTATTTTGATGATTCACCAATAGGCTTCTTCGATGGTGCAGCTTCCGGGAACAAGTTTGATATTAGTTTATTTCTAAAAGTTAGTAGCATCCATACTTGCAAATCCTTTTTTGCTGGAGGAGAAGGTTCTAACATGAAAGTTGATCTTCTTGGATTATGGGGACTATTACACCTTGCCTCTTTATTCTCTGTGAGTAATTTGATGGTTGCGGATGATTCCAAAACTACAATCGACTAGATAAAAGGTGTTACAAGTCTGAGTTGTTTACACCTCAAGCCATGGCAATAAATAATTAGAAAGTTGAAAGATAAGTTTGAAACAATCAACTTCATACATGTACATAGAATTTTCAACAGTGTTGCCAAAAAACTATCCAAAAAAGATTTAAACTGTCCTCCAGGATGGCTCTTCTTCGAGGAGGTGAATGAAGGCACCACAATTCAAGATGACAAAATCCCCCTGTTCTAGAATATTTATGGTCTTTTTTTGATCAAATAAACAAAATATGATGACATAATGATGGAAGATATATATTTTAGTGACTTGAAGAAAATTCCAAGTTTTGGCCACAACTTTTATATATATTTGAAGAAAAGTTTAGATGATCTCTTGAAATTCTCACGTTTATTGAGGAATTTAGAGACAAAATATTTTTGTGAACAATACTTTTATCTATGATAATTTCACTTGATTCTTAATATAATAGCAGTGAGACTACTTTTTCTGCGTGAAAAAAAAATAGGATTCATTTTCATATGTTTGATTTATATGTTACACATGTGTTTTTTAATTAATATTGATTTTTTATGTTTGTTTTAATTAATTATATATATGTGATGTGTTTTAAAGATATGATGTGTTAATATGTTGTAATAAGTTCTCTTTATAAATATTGTATATAAATGATGCATTTATAGATTGTGTTTTAATTGACTTATTTATTTATTTATATGATGAGTTTATATAGTTTCAATGTTAAATGTATATAATGCACCTATACATGTTTTAAAACCATTTTCTAACCTTGTTTTTAGTTATTATAATATTTTTTTATGTTGTAATATATATAAATTTAGTTTTTATTTATTATATA
>SNQJ01S0010594.1:239489-249521 GCA_010110895.2 Picea sitchensis | reverse complement strand
TGTGTTATATTATCTAAGATTATAATGAAAGGTTCATTACAAATCAACTAGAGTTCTTTTCCTAATAATTGTTTTATCAATTCATTTAATTGAAATCAAAATTATTGAAGTCTAAGAGAAAGAAACATTGATGGTTTCTAATTTTCATAATGTTTTTACGATACATCATAGAATAACATTTAAATGTGGTTGGATTTTTTGGTTGAAGCGATTTTTCAAAATGTAAACTATGATATGACTACAAATATATTACTTACATGGCCAATAATCTATGAATTGGTCCAAGTACACCATCATCATTGTTAGCAAGTAATACATGAATTGAACATTTACTTGTTTCTTCACATAATCTATGTAAATATTCACATAATTTCATTTTTGTCATAGTGATTAATAATTTAAAAAAAAGAGACAAATAAGTTTAAATTATAGATTAAAAAAAAATGTAAACTATGATATGACTACAAATATATTACTTACATGGTCAATAATCTATGAATTGGTCCAAGTACACCATCATCATTGTTAGCAAGTAATACATGAATTGAAAATTTACTTGTTTCTTCACATAATCTATGTAAATACTCACATAATTTCATTTTTGTCATAGTGATTAATAATTTTAAAAGAAGAGACAAATAACTTTAAATTATAGATTAAAAAAAAAAGGTTTCCAAGTATAATGATGATCAAATAATTCAAAGTACATGATTTTTTGGTTGAAGCGATTTTTCAAAATGTAAACTATGATATGACTACAAATATATTACTTACATGGCCAATAATCTATGAATTGGTTCAAGTACACCATCATCATTGTTAGCAAGTAATACATGAATTTAACATTTACTTGTTTCTTCACATAATCTATGTAAATATTCACATTATTTCATTTTTTTTCATAGTGATTAATAATTTTAAAAGAAGAGACAAATAAGTTTAAATTATAGATTAAAAAAAAAGGGTTTCCAAGTATAATGACGATCAAATAATTCAAATTACATGATTTAGTTTGATTTAGTGTTTCACTCAAATTAAACTTGAAAAAATGAAAAATACTTCAATGCTCCATTTACATTAGTTTATTCGGTTTCCACTTACAACATTTGTATTCTTATATTCAAGCCTAGTGAATTTGATGAAATATTTTTGGCAAATGACTTTGACAAAATATATCATATAAATCTCTTAAAAAATGATAAATTTTTCATTTACCTCTGATCCAATAAACTATGATAAAGTTTAAATTAGTTCTCACCCAACATAAATTACCTATGATGAAATCTAACATAACTATATGTCACAATGTCATGAAAATTTTTTGATGTCACAATCCAATGAACATATACCAACATCGTAATCTAATCTACAAAACCCACCAACGCAATGCGACATAGAAAACCTAACATTGCAATGTGATGTACACTACAATGTAACATTGCAATGAGACGGACACAATAATGTTGCAATCTGAAAAACATAGTAATGTCACAATCTGATGATCATAGATAGATGTCGCAATGTGATAAACATATCCTCATTTCACAATGTTACACACATATCCCAATGTCACAATGTGACAAACATTTCAAAATGTTGCAAAGTGATGAACATAACCCATTTTCGCAATGTGACAAACATATCCCAACATTTCAATGAGATGAACATTTCCCAATGTCGTAATGTGATGAACATAACCCACATCACAATGTGACGTTGATGTTGAAACCTCATTACATTAGAAAAATCTTTCCTTTGTCACAATGTCACGAACTTTGTAACGTCACAATGCTACACACATAGACCTGTTGTCACTATGTGACCAACCATAGCACCATAATGTGATATGCGCGCATATCCTAACATCACAATATGACAAACATTTCCAAATTTCAAAATGTGATGAACATGACCCCTTCTCATAATGTGATGTACAAAACCCAATGTCACAATGTGACAAACATAGTTGAACATTGCAATGTGACGTACGCTACATTGTAACATCGCAATGTGATGGACATAGTAATGTTGCAATTTGAAAAACATAGTAACATTTGACTCCGATGATCATAAATATATGTCACAATGTGACGAACATGGCCTTGCCAATGTATTTTGACGAACATATCCTGACGTCAAAATGTTACACACATATCCCAATGTCACAATGTGACAAACATTTCCAAATGTCGCAAAGTGATGGACATAACTTCTTGTCGCAATGTGATGTACAAAATAAAATGTCGCAATGTGACAAAAATATCCCAACATTGCATGTTAGGGACCTAACCCCTCACGTAGGTAGAATAATATATTTTGATGTAATAAAGGTCAATATTGATAAGGCCTAGCAATAAGGAAGAATAAGTCGAATGTAAGAAGACCTAATACAAGCTTCCGCTTCTAGAAGGATCTTCCTCTAGATGGTTCTTTTGATAGACATATTTAGTATAAATAGGAGTCGAGGGTATGCAAACTATTGTCTTGGATATTATTGTAATAGAGCTCTCCTCGAGTGGAGGTTTCCCCCTCGAAGAGGCAAGTGAACATTTCTCTCAGTAATTGAAGTGATATTTCTGGTGTTATTATGTTATCATGTCAGTATTATTATGGCGTTGTTCTGGTTATATTGTTGTTCATCTGCAATTTGTAGCATTGTATTTCTGTTATGCATACTTTTTATATCTAGAATATTACAAGTGGTATCAGATCACTTTCCTTGGCAGAAAAATGTGGGTAATTTTTTTTCAAGGTAAAGACATATTCCGACATCTTTAAGCTACAAAGATCTGTCGTTAAACACATAAACACGCGGTTAAGGGATTCATACACGCAGGAAATACAAGTGGTACTTAAGAACACATCTGTTGGCTACCCTTGTAACCTCTGTTGGTACCCCTTCGAGTGGTAGCGCATCAAAAAACACATGTATATGGATCGACCTAGATTTTCTGAAGCCCTCTTTAGATAAATCGATTAGCCGCCTAACTACTATAGTGTCACCAAGAACAACACTTGGGAAGATACTCTCTAGTACCTGGGTAGTCAGGTAGTACGACTAAGTGCATGGTCTATCCTCCTTCGTTGGTTCCCTGATATATTGGGCCGAGTACAATTGTTGGACCCCGCACGTATATCAGAGAGTTATAGCACAGGGTAAACCATTGTATGTAGAACCCTTGAATACCTAACCCGTGGGGGCAGAAACAAAAAATAAAACAAACAAGATCTATTGCCAGGGATGATTTTAAGGATGTAAATTTAAAATGTAGAAACCTTGGTGAATCTTACTGATCCTCCATATGCCAACTATAAATGTTTGGGGATATTTTTGTAAAAGTATTCAAATTTCTAAGGATTTTATATAGTTTTTATAAAACTTTGGCGATTTTTAAGGTAAAATAATTTTATCCTATAGAATTTGGGCGAATCATTTTTAAAATAGTGAATCTCGTTTTTGGAAAAACCATGGAAAATTATCCCATGAGCGAAATTTAGCCCCTAAAATCATCCATGTCTATTGCCGCACAACTGTGTTCGAGTTTCCAAATCACTACATATTTTTTCCTGGTTAAGTATTTGGGCATTTCATCACTGCAATATTCGTCAGACCGGAGTACAACTCCGCAGGTGTAAAAAAAAAAAGTCTAGAAATTTTTGCACCATTATTTGAGACCTATTCCATTGGATTTATCTCTTCTCCCTTATCACAGGTGTAAAAATATCTAGAGTATAACTCAGGTGTAAAAAAATAAAAAAAAAAGTCTGGAAATCTTTGCACCATTATTTGAGACCTATTATATTGGATTTATTTGTCAGACTGGAGTATAACTCCGTAGGTGTAAAAAAAAAAAGAAGCAAAGTCGGAAATTTTTGCACCATTATTTGAGACCTATTCCATTGGATTTATCTCTTCGCCCTTATCACATTCAGACCTATCATTTTTCAACAAAATTTTTGACCCCACTCGCCCCTCTTTGGTTCCCTCACCATCATGGCCCATACCCATAGCCAAGACTTGGAAGATCGCTTCAATACCTTACAATCTAATTTCATAGAGACCCTACAAGAAGTGAGATAGATCAGTGATGATATTTTAACCATCAATAAAAACATGCATTCCTCCATTGCCACCTCAATCACGGAACTCAAAGAAGACCTCAAACAAGACATGATTACCTAGCTTCAATCTGTCTCTTCGATGATCTGCAACAAGTTGCATATCCCTACAGTTCGCCCTTTATCTGGCTCAGCTTTGCATACCAAAGCTGAAACTTCCTCTCATTACCATAATTTTTAGTCCCATCACTTTCAGCGTGACCTACGCCTTCCGTGGGTGGATGTGACCAAATTTGATGGCTCAGATCCCACTGGTTCGGTAACTCAAATGGAACATTATTTCTCTTTGTAACTTAAATCCCATATGACTTGGCCAAATTCGGTATGGTGTTCTCCATCTAGATCATGAACGTTGGCAATGGTGGCAATGGAGAAAAACTGCTCGTCAAGGGTATATTTCTTGGACACACTTTGTTGTAGAGATTTATGAATGTTTTGACATTGACACCAACCATTTAGGCCATTTGAAAAAGTTGAAACACTTTGGCACAGTGGAAGAATTTATAGTTTCTTTTGTGCGACTGACTTTTTGTGCAGAGGGCATGTCTGATGCTTTTTTTCGAGAATGTTTTATCAGTGGCCTCAAGGATGAGATTTGTGCCCATATCCTCATGGCTCGACCTCCAAGTTGGGTGGAGGCTACTAAACGAGATAAGTAAGCACAACAAGTTGTCTCTTCTCAAAACCAAAAACCCTCCTTTATTCGTCGCACTAAACCAGTAAATCCCACTCCTCTTTCTACTCCACTAAAGATCCAAAACTTGACCAGGGCCGAAATGGATGAACGCCAACTCAAAGGCCTTTGTTATAATTGTTATGAAAAATATTTTCCAGGACACAAGTGTAAGGAAAACAATATTTGTATGGTTATCACGGAGGATGTTTTGGAAGAGGATGTTGAAGCTCCCCTTATGTCTGAGTCACCTTAACCCGCCAACATTACCCCTCCCTCAGACCCTCCTGAATTAGAACTCGTCATTTCCCTAAATGCTCTCACAATATTCTTTGCTCCCCAAACCCTCAAACTAATTGGCTACATCAAGCATAGGAAGGTCATCATTCTTGTTGATAGTGGCAACACCCATAATTTTATTCATTGCTGCATTTCCCAAGTAACTAATTGTTATATCCGTGCAATCAATAATCTCCAAATCAAGATTTCCAATGGCGGGTCCATGAAATGTGGAGATCATTGTGAAAATGTGTGTCTCCACATGGGTGACTACCACCTAAAATATCATATGTTTGCTATCGACATGGGTGGTTGTGACCTTGTGTTGGGTGAAGACTGGCTAAGGACTTTGGGTCCCATTCTCATGGATTTTAAGGAATTAACCATGCAATTCAAGCAGGAGGGAAAACAATATAAGTTCCAAGGAATCATCGTCGGTTCCCCTGATATCATTAGTTCCCATCGCATGGAAAAGATGCTCAAAAAATGTCATTCAGGCATTATTTTCCAACTCCATGCCATGCAAGAAACCGAGACACGCTCTGTGTCAGAAGACCTCCAATCCATCCTCTCTAAACATCAAGTGGTTTTTTCCACTCCCTAGGGAATCCCTCCTTACCGTGGTATTCATGATCATTCCATTCCCCTTGTCCCAGGAATCCTTCCTCCCAATATCTGTCCATATCGTCACCCCTTTTCCCAAAATAATGAAATTGAGAAAAGGGTTCAAGAATAGCTTAACGCAGGTGCTATCCTCCCTAGTACGAGCCCCTACTCTTGTCCTATGGTCATGGTCATGAATAAATAAGGCTCTTGGCACATGTGTCCTAATTTCCGCAACCTCAACAAACTCACCATTAAAGACAAATTTCCTATTCCTGTCATTGATGACCTCTTGGATGAATTGAGTGGCGCCCAGTTCTTTACTAAACTTGATCTTCATTCTGGCTACCACCAGATCTGTATGAAAGAGGCAAAAATTCCCAAGATTTCCTTTAGAACTCATGAGGGCCACTATGAGTTTTTGGTCATGCCCTTTGGTTTGTGTAATGGTCCCTCCACTTTTCAAAGCCTCATGAATGAAGTCTTTCATCCTTTTCTCCCTCATTTTGTCTTAGTTTTCTTTGATGATATCCTCATCTATAAAAAAACCTAGACAAACCATCTTTCTCATGTGGATTGAGTTCTCCATCTACTCTCTTAGCACCAACTTTTCCTGAAACAATCTAAATGTGATTTTAGCGCCTCATAAGTCAAGTACTTAGATCATCTTGTTGGAAAGAACGATCTCAGGGTGGATCCTAAAAAGATTGAAGCTATGCAAGACTGGCCTCACCCAAATACTACCAAAATCTTGCGTGGATTTATGGGCTTAACAGGTTATTCTCGCAAGTTTTTTAAGAATTATGGAAAGATCGTGGCCCCTATCACTGAACTCCTTAAAAAAAATTCTTTCACCTGGACTCCAGAAGATGCTCAGGGTTTTCAAACCATAAAGATGGCCATGTGCACCACTCCATTCCTGGAACTTCCTTATTTCACAAAGACCTTTGTCCTGGAATGTGATGCTTCAGGGAAAGGAATTGGCGTTGTCCTTATGTAAGAGGGTCGGTCTTTGGCCTTTACCAACAGACAACTGTCTGAACGAAATTTGAGCAAATCAATCTATGAAAATGAAATGTTGGATATTATGCATGCGGTTGATCTTTGGCGCCCTTCTCTATTGGGGAAATGCTTCCAAATTAAGACAGATCATCAAAGCCTCAAGTATTTTCTAGAACAATGCATTTCCTCCGAAGAGAAACAAAAATGGGTGACTAAGATCTTTGGATATGATTATGAGATCATTTAAAAGAAAGGAAAATACAATGTGGTCGTGGATTCACTTTCCCGAAAATATGAAGATGAAGGGTCCCTTTTTTCTCTCTCCTTCATTGTACCATATTGGCTCCAAGCCATTTTCCAGGAATGTCTACATGATCCCAAAAGTTCGCATTTGATACAACAATTGCAGTCCAATTCTCCAGTTTCCCCAGGATACTCTTGGCTCCATGATGAGATTCGATACAAATGTCGTTTGTATTTAAGTAAATAGTCAAAAATTAAATCCACGATACTTTCTGAGCTTCATGCTACACCCACAACTGGGTACTCAGGGTTTACCAAAACCTATGACAGGGTCAAACGTTCTTTTTTCTAGGATGGTATGACACATGATGTTCATAATTTTGTGGCTGAATGTGATGTGTGCCAAGACAAAAAGGGTGAAACCGTCAAACTCCCAGCACACTACAACCGCTTCTGATTCCACCTACTATTTGGTGGAATATCTCTATGGATTTTATTGTAGGCTTACATAAATCGAGAAATAAATCAGTCATAATGGTGGTAATTGATCTCCTTTCCAAGTGTGCTCATTTATGTGCTCTTCAACATCCATTTACAACATCCATTGTGACTCAAATTTTCATGGATCAGTTCTTCAAGCTTCATGGCATGCCACATTCTATTATTTCTGATCGCGACCCAACTTTCACTAGAAATTTTTGTCAAGAACTATTCAATCTACAAGGCACCCAATTTCATATCAACACGACTTATCATCCCTAGACTGATGGTCAAACTGAAGTTGTCAACAAGTTTTTGGAAACATATTTGAGGTGTTTTTCATCAGAAAAGAAAAATCATTGGACTCAATTGGTACCACTAGCTGAATGGTGGTACACCACTTCATACCATACAACTACCCACATGACTCCTTTTGAAGCAGTATATGGACAAAATCCACCTTCAGTTCTCTCATATTTACCGGGTGTCTTGAAGGTCCAGGTGGTTGAACAAATGCTTACAGTTCGAGAGGATATTCTCCATACCCTAAAAGAGAATTTGGTCATGATCGAGAATCGAATCAAGCAACAAGCAGATCAAGGTCGCTCTAAACGTCAATTTGCAGAAGGGGATCAGGTGTATCTTCGACTACAACCTTACAATCAAAATTCCCTCAACGATGACCATTGTTAGAAACTGGTGCCCAAATTTTATGGTCCTTATACCGTTCTCAAGCATGTGGGATAGGTGGTCTGTCCATTAGATTTTCCCAGTCATTCTAAGATACATCATGTTTTTCATGTTTCCTGCTTAAATAAGGTGATTGGAAGTAAGTGACAAAATCAAACCAACCTTCCCGAGTTGGATGAAGAAGGATCCATTTGGCTACAACCAAAAGCAGTTTTGGACCAGCGTGAGTGTCACTCGCATTAGAGAACCATCAAGGAAGTGTTAGTCCAGTGGAAATATACAACCCAAGTAGATGCCACTTCAGAACCAACTACCATTCTGCAACAATTTCCACATCTCAAGCCTTGACAACATGACTGTTTTTAAGGGGGAGGACATGTTAGGGACCTAACCCCTCATGTAGGTAGAATAATATATTCCGATGTAATAAAGGTCAATATTAATAAGGCCTAGCAATAAGGAAGAATAAGTCGAATGTAAGAAGACCTAATAGAAGCTTTCGCTTCTAGAAGGATCTTCCTCTAGATGGTTCTTTTGATAGACATATTTAGTATAAATAAGAGTCAAGTGTATGAGAACTGTTGTCTTGGATATTATTGTAATAGATCTCTTCTCGATTGGAGGTTTCCCCCTTGAAGATGCAAGTGAACATTGCTCTCAGTAATCTAAGTGCTCTTTTTGGTGTTATTTTGTTATCATTACAGTATTAATATGGTGTTGTTCTAGTTATATTGTTGTTCATCTTCCATTTCTAGAATTTTATTTATGTTTTACATACTTATTATATATGGAATATTACATTGCAATGAGATGGACATTTCATAACATCAGAATGTCACAAACATAACCCACATCAAAATGTGACATTGACTTGAAACCTGGCTATGTTACAAAACTCATTCCTTTGTCACATTGTGACAACATTTGTAACATCACAATGTTATGCACATAGACATGTCGTCACTACGTGACAAACCATAGCACCACGATGTGATATACACAGATATGCTAATGCCACAATGTGACAAACATTTCCAAATGTCACAATGTGAAGAACACAACCCCTTGTTGTAATGTTATGTACAAAACCCAATGTCAAAATGTGACAAACATAGCCCAACATTGTAATGAGATCAACATTTTGCGACGTCACAATGTGATGAACATAACCCACATCACAATGTGATGATCATGCTGAAACCTCGTTACGTTATAAAACTCTTTCCTTTATCACATTTTGACGAACTTTGTAATGTCACAATGTTATGCACATAGGCCTATCATCACTATTTGATGAACCATAACAATACAATGTGATATATGCACATATCTTGAAATCACAATGTAACAATCATTTAAAAATTTATTGATATATGCCGATAGGCCTCATTTTCGAAGTCATATTTTGAAGTCACATTGTGACAAATAAATATGAAATTTGAATTGTGGCAATGTGACGATCATTTTCGAACGTCGCACTTCCACTGACATCATTCTTAACATCACTTTCTTAAAACCCACTGCCTTTGTTGCATTGTGAAGAACATTCTTGATGTCCCATTATAAAAGTGATGAACATTCATGATGTCCCATTGTGAGCAACATTTTCCAATGTCACATTGTGATGATCATTTCCCAATGTCAGTTTATGACGAACATTTCCATATATCAATTTCAAGATATAAATATATAGAATCATAAACAAATAATGATTTACATACCTTAAACTCCTCTTGAATTGAAGTTGTAAGGTCTTAGGAGGAAACACATGTTCTTACCATTACGTCATTCATTTTGGTCAATGTGTTAGTCCTTTATTAACTCATTATTAATATATTAATATATCATTTTATTAAAACTTTATTAATGTTTTAATGTATCATACTTTACTAATGTATTTATTAATGCATAAAATTTATGAAATTGTTTTTTTTTTTTTTTTT
>SNQJ01S0010594.1:221755-239433 GCA_010110895.2 Picea sitchensis | reverse complement strand
AATGCTAATTAATGTATTACTACCTTTGCAAATTAGAAATGTATTATTACTTTAGCAATGTATTAATTATTAATGTATAAATTAATTATTAAATTACATTATTATTAATGTATCAATCAATATTACAAATTATTACTTTAATTTATACAATACATTAACATATCATTATGTTATTAATGTATCCAATAATGTTACATTATATTATTAATTTATCGATCAATGAATATATATATATATATACACACACACACACACGTTATTAATGTATTAAGAGTTTAATATTATACATTAATGTATTAGCTATTTAATTTATACTTTATAGTAATGTAACAATGTATTATTAAACACTTTAAGTTCAATGTAGTAATACTTTATTATTGTATTATTAATAAATTACTTTATTTGTGTATTAATACTTTAGTAATATATTTACTAATACATTTAATGAATTAATATATTCAATATTTTTACCAATAAATAAATAGTCTTTCCATAAAAAGTGTTACATTACATTATTAATTTATCTATCAATTAATACATACATTACTTTATACACTATTATAAATTAATAATTTAATATATAAAATACATGTCAATGTTTAATTGTATTATTAATATATCAATAATGTTACATTACATTATTAGTCCCTCATGAAGGCATAGAGGGACTATAGAGATCGATAAATCATTGACTTCATATTAACTTGCCCTTTGACTATAAATGTTTGCACAATCTCTATTGTTAGAACTAGAGAATATAAAGCATTATTTTTTATATAATACAAAATAATTATTTGTCATCATGTTATTGGAGAATAGATCGAAGTCTTATTTCCAACTTCAATCTTCCCAATGTTTTAAATGTTTAGATATCCAAAGTTTTGAGCATCAACGCTCTTTTTTAATTTTTAATTTTTATTGAAATGTTTACATACCGAATTTTTTTAGCATTGACACTCTTTTTGAGGTACATGAATAGGCCTAACAACTTAAATGTTTACATAGTGTGAGGTCCTTAAATAGGCCTGGCAACCTTAAATGTTTACTTAAATAGGCATGCCCGAGTACATTTTTCCTCCAATTTTGCAATGAATTTGGGCAATATTGTTGTCCACCGCCACTTGCATATTCATCATATGTTTCATATTTATTCTATGTTTGGAATGAAATTTAGTCATCATTGAAGATACATGTATTATTTACTAGTTCACTGGTTCATTGGTTGTTGCTTGTTGTTGTTTGGCTCAACTTTGCAAGGTTGAAGTCCTGCACCGACAATTGGACCTGTTGGTGCTTGTTGTCTAGTTTGTTTCTTGCTGCTTGCTTTTGTTTCCTTCAACTTTGCAAGGTTGGAGTCATCCACCCACATTTGGAGCTACTTTTCTGAATTTGTAGGGTTCAAATCATGCACTCGCAATTGGACCTGCGATTTTGTCTTTCATCATTGCCGAGTAAGTTTTAGTACCATAGTTTCATTTATATTCATTGTTTACTATTTACAGTTTGAAAGTAAGAATGTTTAAGTATTTATTCATCATTCTTATCCTGTATACTTTCCATAGAGGTTGGTATATCTTTTCCTCCTTCCCTTAAATTTTCCTCCAATTTTTTCCCCAAACTCTGCACCATGTGCATGCCAATGTTGTCTGCACAACTTCGGCTTTCATTTTTTCTAGCATTACAAATCCCGGTACTTTTTCATGTGTGATGAAGTGGAAATCTAACACCTCAATTGAATAAGGAAATTCTTTAGCCTTCCCACCTTGACCTAGATGATATTCCCACCTTTCCCGGGAATGAGTACCTACCTATCCCCTACGGGAATCGAACCCATGTCTTTCACATGGAAAGACAATGTCAATCTTGTTTCCTTTGCAAAATGTTCTTGTAGAAGAAAACTATAGGTAGTCGTAGAAGGGCTAAGTATGATACAACGATAACCAAGCGGAAAAAAAATTGCACACCATTGTCAGGCATTATCCATCTTTATCGGTGACATATTTCAGTAGGTTATAAATAAAACGTTCCAGGACCTAAAATGCAAATCTTGGGTAATCCCAAGACATGATTTTCCACTTTGCAGGGTTGAAATCCTACACTCGCAATTGGACATACGATTTTGTCATTCATCATTGACGAGTAAGTTTCAATACCATAGTTTCATTCATATTCATTCTTTATTGTTTACTATTTATAGTTTTCAAGTAAGAATGTTTAGGTATTTATTCATCATTCCTATCCTGCATACTTTCCATAGAGGTTGGCATATAGTTTCCTCCTTCTCTTAAATTTTCCTTCAATTTTTTCCCCAAACTTTGGACCATGTGTGTGTCAATGTCGTCTGCACAACTCCGACTGTCATTTTTGTACTTTGCAGGGTTGAAATCCTACACTCACAATTGGACCTACGATTTTGTCATTCATCATTGACGAGTAAGTTTCAATACCATAGTTTCATTCATATTCATTCTTTATTGTTTACTATTTATAGTTTTCAAGTAAGAATGTTTAGGTATTTATTCATCATTCCTATCCTGCATACTTTCCATAGAGGTTGGCATATAGTTTCCTCCTTCTCTTAAATTTTCCTTCAATTTTTTTCCCAAACTTTGCACCATGTGTGTGTCAATGTCGTCTGCACAACTCCGACTGTCATTTTTCCTAGAACTACAAATCTCGGTCCTTTACCTTATGTGACGAAGTGGAAATCTAACGCCTCAATTGAATAAGAAAATTCTTTAGCCTTCCCACCATGCCCTCGATGATATTCCCACCTTTCCTGGGAATGAGTACCTACATGCCTTTGAAAATTGTTCCTGTAGAAGAAAACTACATGTAGGTGTAGAAGGGCTAAGTATGATACAAAGGTAACCAATATGCAACAAAATTGCACACCTTTGTCAGGCATTATCCATCTTTATCGATGACATATTTCAGTAAGTTATAAGGAGAATGTTCCAGGACCTGAAATGCAAATCCTCGGTAAAGGATGAAGATAAAACACAAAATGATCCAGGCCCAAACAACAATGTTGATTTTGGAGTATCCTCCCACATGATAAATATAACTCTTGTAAGGGTTCAGACTTCCAAAAGTTGTTGAGAAGATGAAAAAAAGATTGTTAAACTATCAAATTTCTTTTGGCCAACGGGCTTGACACACAAAAAATTGTTAGGCCGGTGTTTTGCGATTTGCTAGCTAAATTTCTTCTATATAGTTTATAAAATGGTCTTTACACATAGAAAATTGTTGGGATGGTGTTTTGCGATTTTCTAGCTAAATACTCAATCTTTGTACTGAGCAAATTGATAGTATTGTTTTATTTGCATTATCTCTTCTATATGGTTGGGCACTAACTGTAGCTTTGTTTCTCTGTCATATGCTATAGCAACCACAGAGTACTGGATTTGAGATGAAAAAAGTTTGAAATATACATAGCAGAGTTGGTATGCACTCCCAAACTTATACTTATCTTTTTTCCTATTTTCATATTATCTAAACATAACTAAGAAACATCTTGAAAATGACAACTTAAAAGATGGAGAAAGCAATAGATGTTGAATTCTATCAAATACATTCACACTCCATTGTACATGATAACATCAACGAGGTATTGTGTAACAATTCCCTTTTCATATTCGATGCATTTGCGTATACTGCAGGAGATTCCCTTTGCAACTTGTATTGAAATTAGACATGCTAGTTCAAATATATGCCTGCAACTATGATTCACATGATTTCTTGGTGAATGGTGTATATGGAATACTCAAAGATTATAGCAAAACAAAAAAATTTGATGTCCTCTGGATTAAGTTTCATGACCCGCATATTGGCCACCGAAAAGCCAACAAGTTAGCTTATCTATATTATTCAAACACTTCGTGTGAATAGACACCTATATTGAGAATATCAAAACCAATATCAACATTAGAAAAGACAGGTCAAATGAAGATTGAAAAAAAATTTCGAATTCAAGTTGCATGTGCACGTACAATTGACAAATCACAAGGGATAACACTTGATAGTGTTTCCTTCGACCCTACTAGAATACAAATACATGGACTTGTATACACAACTATGTCCCCTGTCAGAAACATAGATTCCTTGTATTTTCTAAGCACTCTTACAAAATATAGCTTCAAAGTCAAACATAAAGTCGATACTGAGATGCAACGCCTTGCAACTAGTGCAAAATGGAATTTGCAATATGATTACCAATCCATACAAACAAACTCATCTGTATTAATTCTCTCACTTAACACACATAGCTTAAATGAACATGTGAATGATATACTCAATGACTGACACAATGCAATATGATATTATGTGATAGGAAGAAACATACATGACATTATGCATGAAAAACAAGGAATTTCCAAATCACAATTGCATATCAAGTTACATTACGAATGGAGTGATGATATTAGTGAAAAAATATATAACATTTTGGATCATATGCATTTCGAAGAAAAAAATGTTGAGACATTGCTAGCAAGAGTAATTTTCCGTGGATTGCAAATTTCAATATTGAATCTCTATGTTGCTCCGCATCCAGCATTGCCCAACATAATGAATGTTGTTTCAAATGCATTGCACCATTTACATCTGAACGAAAGAATTGTCATTCTAGGAGACTTCAATGCTGACATGCTAAAAAATAGTGCCATAACAAAAGAATTGGAAATCTACATGTGCAATTACAATATCCACTTTCTTTTGGATAAGATAAAGAATGTACAAAATGCACTTATTGACCACATATGGTAAAATGTGCCCATTTCACAATACACCCTCTTTATCTTAGACATATACTGGTCTGACCATGATACAATTTGTCTTGTACTTGAAATATGAAATATACATCAAACATATTACAAAATCATATTTCCATGTCTCAAAGCATATATGGATACTTGGTTGCACAAAACCAAATCATTCAGCTAGGATAATCCAGCTTCTTAATATTTTCTGGCTTGTAATAGATTTTGTCCAAAAAAAATTCTATATAACCACAAACATGGATCAAGAAAAACAAAGGTCCATGCTTCTAACTCTATATTTTACTCTATTCCTTTGATTCTAATTTAATGTATGTACATATTACTTGTTTTCCCTTACATACCAACTTACATTCATATTCATTGTATTTTGTGTGTTCCCACATTGAAACAAACAGAATAACTAGACAAGACAAAGGAATCTTAACCACAAATGTAGAAGACGACATACAAAGGAGCATTCTTCTACCCTTATTTCATATTCTATTGTTTTGTATTTCATTTTGTAACATCCCGCTCTGGCGCACTTACCAAACTTATTCTTTGAGGACACTTGCCCACAAGTGATCTGGATTTTTATGATGATAAAACTTTTTCCTTCATTATGATGCGTTAAGTTATAGATATGATATGATGTTTTACTACCTTGATGTAGACAGGTACTGCTGACTCAGTTTCATTGAGTGTGCAGGGTCTCGGACCTTGACCGGATATGAGGATGCAGGCATCGATTGGAACTCCTTGGACTCCGGTTAGTCGGTGGGTTATTTGAAGTTGTTTCATTTCACGTTAGATATTGTTTCATTTGATGATATACTATTGATCTTATGATATATTTGTTATTATGTCGACATGATGGTTGATGATCTGGTGTGATAAGCTTCGGCAGAATCACACATATGGAATTAAAGGGGCCACGATTTCGAGATTGAGGGAGAGGTGTGTCAACGTCCATGTCACAACCTACTAACACTCCCATTGGCTCGAGGCTGTGGGTTAGCGATTACACCCTAGTTGAAGGACCTGATAATGCCGAGGCTGACTGGTAGTCGCTCGATTCGAACCGTGGGTTACCCGATTACCTGGTTGAGGGGGATCCGCGATGTGCATTGGTGATGCGGCCAGGTCTCTCCGCGTGATGATTATTCTAAAGAGGTAGCCGGTGAAGTGAGGGAGCCTTATTCCTTAGAGCCCTTAGTCTCCCACAAGTTCACTGGCCGAGAATGTTGACTCCGGGGGTTATAGATGTCTACCAATCAGTCAAGAAGTGATTGGCACCCTTGGGGCACGTAGTTCGTCCTGAAGGGAATGTCGCGCGACAGAGGCGATCAAGCCGAGTGGCACCCTTGGAGCCGTGGTGCATCCTGAAGGGCATATGGATGATGATGAGGAAAAACTTAAAGGGACCCTAAGACCTTAGCAGCTGATAAAATTCTTACCACGACTCCCCTAATTAAATTGTGGCCTTGAACAAACAAAACCTAAATTAAAACATCTCCTTGTTCGTAGCGGCAAGCCCTAAGAAAAGATTTTACAAAAATAAGCCTAGGGAGTGGCTAAAACCCTTTCTAGGTGTAAATTAAAGTCTTAGTAAAGTAAAGGGGATGGGAAATGCCAGGGAAATTAATTAGATGAAGTCCATGGCCTTTAAATGAGAAAGAAGGATTAAAATTATTAAAGTGGGGGAGTATTAAAGATGAGAATCTTTAAAATATTAAAATGATAAAAGCTATGCAGTTATCTTTTGGGTTCAAAAAATATATATATATAAGAGAGAGGAATTAATTAATAAAATTAAAGAAATTAAGGAGTAAATTAAAAGGAATGATTAAGGGTGGTGGAGTGAATTAAGGAGTAATTTGAGGAGTTTGAGAGTGAGAATTTTTAAGGAGTCTTTTAAGATTATTAAAAGAATTTAATTTGGAGAACGAGAGGCAAGTGTGACACTTGGATGGTGGAGGCTGGTAGAAATAAAAATTAAAAATTAATTAATTAATGATTTAGGGTTTTAGAGCTGATTTCAAGGAATTGCCTATAAAGAAAGGAAGGAAGAAGGCGGAAGCGTAGCGATGCAGCTGTCGATTTGTGGCAATGATTGCTTGTGAGGTTAGGTTTATCTAATTTGAGTTAGGTAGCGCTTTCGGTCGTTGAGGGAAGCGGTGAGGCAGCTAGTCTATCTACAGTTTCTTGTGTGGTCCCTTTACTTTGACTCGGGGTTAAGGGGGGAAAAAGAGTACCCTAGCGTTGGATGGAAGTGCGATAAGGCGTTCTGATTTGGCTTAGCCCGGGAATGACGAGGTCGCGGGGAAAGAACTCACGAGGAGCGTGGGATGTCGTCCGAGGCAAGCGAAAGGATACGGTATGAATTTACTTCCAGTAGGATAGAATGCATGGTTATGGATGGTGAATCCTAGTTAGCGTTATTATTCTGACAGTGAAATCGCCTTCTTTTTATTTTTCAATCTGGTCTGCGTAAGTTTTATTATGACGCAAAACCGTGTAAATCATTAATTTACAACATTGAACTAGAGAGTCCGCAGCGGAGGTTTAAAGGTTGCACGAAGCGAAAATAAAACCCCTGCGGCTTGGGTAAATTAAGTAATTGAGCGAAAATTTAGAAATCCACTATTATCCTCATTGACTTATTTTAGCCGCCATCTTAAGCGTCTTGCTTTGTTGTGTTAAATTTTTATATAGGCGGAACATAACATCCTGGCCCTTCCAGTGGTAATCGTTGAATAGTTGGGGCCTTTGTTTGAATGGATTGTCCCTCAGTCCTGTGATATGCCTGGCGATTTTTGTTTTCTTTGCTGTAAGCTCGGGAGCATGCGGGAAGCGGCACGGAGCGCGGGAAGAGCTACGGAGCGCAGGACGTCGTCCGAGGCAAGCGAAAGGCTACGGTATGAATCTACTTCCAGTAGGATAGAATTAATGGTAATGGATGGAGAATCCTAGTTAGCGTTATTATTCTGACAGTGAAATCGCCTTCTTTTTATTTTTCAATCTGGTCTGTGTAAGTTTTATTATGACGCAGAACCGTGTAAATCATTAATTTAGTAGACTTCAAAGTTCTGCAACCAGAGTTTAAAGGTTGCCTGGAAACGAAAATAAAAACCCCTGCAGCTTCAGTAAATTCGTAATTGAACGGAAATTTAAATCCCTGTATCTTCATTGACTTATTTTGTCGCCATCTTAGCGTCACTGCATTGTTGTGTTAAATTTTTATATAGGTGGAACATAACATCCCGGCCCTTCCAGTGGTAATCTTTGAACAGTTGGGGCCTTTGTTTGAATGGATTGTCCCTCAGTCCTGTGATATGCCTGGCGATTTTTGTTTTCTTTGCTGTAAGCTCGGGAGCATGGTCATTCTCCCCTACGTTCCTTCTGGCCTTTCCCTGTGGTTACTGCATCCTGATTGACCTTAATATCTGTATTTTTCCTTCTCTCGTTGGGTGGCTTGCGTTATGGGTTATGGAAGGGCATCCCTTGACCTGGGCATTTATTTTTATGTTGCTGCATGTGTCTTATCGCCTCCACGACAGAGTGCATTCCTATCTCTGCGTGCATCTGTACGGGATGAGCGTTATATTCTGAGTTAATTTTGGGAGGGGGGGTTTGCCCAGATGCATGCGTATCTCTGCGCTTTTGGTGGGCGTTTTCAATCCCTGAATTTCGGCGTCTTTTCCCTATACTGTTTTTGGGCGTTGGGCAATTGTCTTGAGCGTATCTTTGCATGCAACGAGCCATAGTCAGATCGGGCATTTAGTAGGTACCGGGGCCATCTGTTCTCGCACATTTTGGGCTTTTATCCATGGGGCTACGACAGTGGCAATAATAATTTATTAGTCAAATTGTTTTGATATCTGCGTGGCGAATTCACTGTGTATCCTCTTCTTGTCAAACCGTTTACTGTTCGTCATATTAAATTACATTCCAGGTTACTGTTCTACACATTTCCATCCTTGATGCGCGTTTGGATATGCCTTACCTGTTGCCGTCTGAGCAGGGGGTTATCGGAGGTCTGTCCTGGTATTGGACCATGCTTTTCGACTGTCTATTTTCGTGTTGTTAACTGTCAGTTTTGGGTTTGAACCCTGTTTCAACCGGTCTATTCTTGCATGCGATAGGTATAATCTGAGGGTAAAAATCATTATCGACTTCTTAATACAGTGTCATCTGAATCCGTCAGTCATAGCAACAGTTGTCTTTCTGCCCTTGTCACAGTCATTCAAACTCTAATTGTCTATAGATTACTTTTCCTAACCCTTGTTGTATACGGTGAACTTCAGTTGACCTTGCGTGTTATATATGAAATTTTAAATTAACTGATATATATATATATATTAGGGTAGTTGGATATTCAATTGATTCCCCTCTTCATTATCATCCTACCAGTTTAATAGATTACATCTTAATTAGAATATGTATTGAGATTTCCGATTCAATGTTTCCACAAATAGGATGATTCTCTACATATAATGACACGTGTAATAGCTGGCTGTCTTGAATTACAGTCCTTCATAGCAATTGTTGACCCTTGCCAATATGCCCCCTTTTCAGAGTATCGTCATGTTGAATATTAGAAATTTATAGACTGCCTGGTTATTATGATGCTAAGATATTACTTCCAATTAGGAGTTCACGTATGAATATGATGGAATATTGCATGATCATTTAAATTATGAATATAATGACCTAGCATTATGAGCCCCTCAGGTTGAATTATATGTTTTTCTTGTAATGGTCATTTAATTTATTTTAATCGCTGTATATTGTAAATTGTAGACATGATGTGATGTCATTATGTCTTTAGACATTGTGATTTAATTAAGCTCATTTAATTATGAAATGCTAAACCTAGTCAAATCCAAATAAGATGACTTATCGCTAGATTCAATATCGATGTGAGGTTATTATTGGAGTACATTCAATATCAATGTGATGTTATTAATCAATATCAACGAGATGTTATTACGTTTTATCCGATTATTTAAATGGTCTCATTAAGTATTGTAAAAGCTATATCTTGTCACTTCCAATTATGATGGGTTGTGGAAATTTCCATTATGATGATGATGTTATGGCGTACCAATGTCGGAAATTATTGTTTATAGGTTCGCAATGGTAATGTAGTTTGAAAATCTGAAGATGTTTTGTTTTTACCGCATAACAAGATTGCAAGTTTGGAGTTAAACGTGTGTCCTTTATTTATTTCAGTGTTATTACAAGTAGAGATGAATGCCATGGTTATCACCTTGGGATGTTAGTGCAGTCTCTTGATATTGATGGGACCCACCTGGTGGGACGTCCGGGATTTGATGGACAATCAACTCCTCGGAGTTAGAAGTTGAAGGTTGTTGAGTCCTCTTTTGTTCATCCTGGTTGCGTCATACTTTTCAGTATGTCACTACTCTTACCCGCACACACACACCTTAATCACACAAACAAAAAAAAAATAAAAAAAAATTGCACCTATCACTAGAATGGTTGTCGTAACGGTCTTGGTCGTTACACATTTATTGTTTGTATATTTATTCTATTGCTTTGCACCTAATTTATTATATGTAGATACTACATATCTTCCTACATAATAACTTATCTTCATGTCAACTGTATTTTTTGTGTTTCTACATTGAAATAAATAGAACTGTATTTAATTTTTTACATGTCTTAATACATACCAACTTACCTTCATGTCGATTGTATTTTATGCACTGCTACATGGAAAGAAACAAACTAATTGGACAAGAGGATGAAGTCTTATATGCCACAGCATAGGAAGCTAAAGTACAATCTTCAAAAAGGTATACCAATAGTGATAGTAAATCAAACACACAAAATGAGTATGTGGGTAAAATATTGGACTAGAAAATGATGATTTGGAACAATGGGGATTTGTTGAGGCTTCCCACTTCCGAAAATTTCCCTCCCCTTTTCTATTTCCCCACTCTCTTTTATCCTTTTTTTTCCCTCTTCTATACTTAACTGAATTCCCCTTTATTTTTCCCCTCTACTTTCCATTTTTGGTTACTTTACTTAGTCATTTTTCCGAAAATGTGTAGGTGCGTAGGTTGGCGGAATCATGGGTTCACATTTCCACTCATGCTTCTATATCACGAGTCTGAATGACCGCTTCCCCATTCCAAACTTAGCCACTTTTTTGATCGCAGGTTCCCGGGTTGACGGGCTCAAAATTGCGCCTCTATTCTTCCACGTCCTGCAAATAGCACCCGAAGTTCCGCGATATACAAATTGACAGTCGAACTCTCGGGATGGAAGGCTCAAGATTGTGCTTCTATTGTTATGTGATCTATAAACAACACCTGGAGTTCCATGATATACATATTGACCGCCGGACTTCCCCATCATGCCCTATTCTATGTTACACATTTTGCACTCAAAATTTCCGAGACATACAATTTGATCGTCGACCCTGACGTCTTCTGAGTATCTCCTGACACCCTATTTCATAATTGATCCCCTTAGAGATTGTGTGTGACATCCAAAACAATTATGAACAATATACAATGCATATTCTTATTTAGTCGTTTTCATGTTCAATGTACACATGTTTGCATCAGAAAAAGTTGGACGAGTGACATGGGCATGAGTATTTAATCATCCCAAACATCAACACAATGATAAGGCCAAAGGTAAATATTCATACATTATTCTCTTGATATGTTTAGCAAACAAATATGCCAAGTTATGTATTCATCTATCCCATGATAAATATGTTGATGTCATCTACAACACATGATTTTGAGTTCACAAGAAGTATCGATGAGCGCAAGTGAAATGCCTAACATAGTGCAATCTCCACAGACTAAGAGGTATGGTTACAAAACTATGACCTGTATACTTCATCGAAATTGTGCATCTACTTGTACATTTAGCAAAACAAAAAGTGATACAAACTGCCATTCACATTACTTTTTCTATTCAAAAAATGTCACCAGGTCTAAACTTATAACGCTCAATATACTATTGATAGAAGGCTTGAACAACTGTCAAACTGGACAAATGTTCATCGGGGACATAATGGTCGTGTATAGCACCTACTTAGACAAGGAAAACAAAACTAGATGCATTATGCGTGCTGGCATGACATACAATGAAGTCATGATGACAGTCACACTGACTATCCCTACACAACTTTTCCAGAAAACATGCAAAAGAGATCTTGCCAGGTAATGGGATATCCATTACAAATTTCAATATATTACCGAAAACGGTATATGACAGTGGTGATTGTGATCAGATTATATCACTCAATGAAACTAGTATTGTGGAAAAATTTCCCATGGTTTTTTAAGAATATCATTTCATACCGGACACAACAATCATCCAACTTGCAGAGACCAATGACATCTACCCAATCGAAACCATTGGTGCAATTGTCACACTCACGATAAAAGTTGGTTCACAACACATTCTCCATATAAAATATGGAGACTCAGAAAACGACAAGGAAATGGTATCATTCTCCATGCCCAATTTTGTCCTTTACTTTCACATTCTCATATATCTCAGTTATCTTACAAAACTATTACATTGTTCCATGTTGCAGCTACAATTGTTCGACACCTATTCAAATTTATTTTCCTCAATGGAACAACAATTGCATAAAGAGAAATTTCCACTTATTCTCTTCAAAAATATAACAAAGAAAAGAGATATTAAAGAAAGGATCTTTCACACAACCCAAGCAACATTTGTAATAGAATTGCGAACAAACATAGTACAGAATCCCAACAAACTAACTAGCTCAACAACTGTTGTACGTATACATCTACAATTCCATCCACACTTTGCACACAAAAATTGCCTTAAATAATTTTGTGTAGCTTTTTTTTGTACACATATATATTATATTGTTCAATATATTAACTACTATGCTCATGTGCATAGGTTGAGGGTGTTTTGGTTGCAACAAATGCATACTTGATCCCCTTTGAGCCTGTATGTGCCAAATGCAACTCTCCTTCTTTTTCCTCTGCTTCCATAAATGATGGAACAATTGATTGTATATGATGCAGTAAAAAATTCCATTACATATATAGACATTGCATCAACGTTGCCATCTGAACCCTCAGCAACATAATTGTACATTGTACAATTAAAAAACCTGTATTACAATATGTGCTTCTTGGGTTGGCAGAATTATCATATGCAGTATACATACAGAAAAAGGCAAACAATGTCTACATGTTACACAACTTTTTCATCCATCGCAAATTTACATTAAAGGAGGACAATGACATATTGCATATCGACTGAGATGAAAAAAAAATAAATCATATCATGCCTTGACAAGAAACAAAACAATCTGATATGTATCTGTCCATGCTACCTAATCAACATATGAATAGAGTTTTTCAATGCCATGACAAAGTGAACTGGAAGGGCATAAGATTGTCCAATCCAGGAATGAGAAGCATGAGGAAATACCTCATACAAAGTACCCAACTGTGAATAAATCATGTCCATCCCTTGAGCCATCAAAATGGCTTGCTCCTGTAAACAGAACCATCAAGCATTTTCAATAATATTGCAAATTTGGAGTTGTTCAAACTCCAATAAGTTAAATATAGACACTCTTTTCGAACTAGTAATGTTAGAACATTGTCAGGTCAACGTGATCTTGGTTCATAGTACTATCAGAAGAAAATGTTCATAATGATCTTGGTTCATAGTACTATCAGAAGAAAATGCTCATAATGATCTTGGTTCATAGTAATATAGTAATCAGAAAATTTATTGGTGCCTATTTGGAGATTTAGTTATAGATGGGATACAATGCCCAATCTCCACTGATTTTTTCTTGTCTTGTGTTTGGCAAACTTTTGTTCATGTGCTATCGTATTGTATTTCAAGGTTCTCATGGGCCTGATTTTTGAATTATGGCTAGATGATAGATTCAATATCTTAGCAGTTTTATATGATCTTAAAGAATATACAAGATTGGCCTTGCCTTTTAATGTAAACTCTGCGTAATATGTAGTTCATTTTAGCACTTTTACTTGATTGATGAAATTACCAAAATTCTTCTTCAAAAATATTTTTAAATAAAAGGATATATGCTAGATGAATTCGAATGGGACTATGACATCAACCACAAAAAATTAAAATTAAAATTCATCGTTGTTATACTTACGGTCAAGTTGACAGTACAATAATTTTAATTGAACAACCCTCCATTGATTTTTCTGTAGATTTTTGATGCTTCTCTTATGAAAACACATCCTGGAAAGTATAACTATGACTCACTTTCTAATGCACTTCATAGTTACTGTTAATACCATTAATGGGGTCCCTCTTCCAAAAATTTCCCTCCCCTTTCTTTTTCCACTCTACTTTCCCTTTTTGGTTACTTAGTCATTTTTTGGAAAATGTCTAAGTGTGTGCGTTGGCAGATTCACGAGTTCACATTTCTACTGATGCTTTTATATCAAGAGTCTGACCGATCGCTTCCACATTCCATACTCAACAACTTTTTTGATCATGGCTTCCTGACCAGGCAAGCTGAAGATTGCGCTTCCATTGTTCTGTGCCCTACAAACAACACCTGAAGCTCCCTGATATACAAATTGACAACCAAATTTCCATTTCTTTCTCCCCTCTACTTTCCCTTTCTGGTTACTTATTCATTTTTTGGAATATGTCTCATAAGTTTATATCACGAATTCGACCGATCACTTCCCCATTCCATACTTAGCCACTTTTTCGATCGCTAGTGTTAGCACAGGGGAAAACCCAGGGTTCAATGCTCAAGAGCACACCAACAAAACCCTAAGTACCGGCCCTTTCAGAAACACCTGCGAAGAAGATGAAGTCTCACCTGAGGTAGAGGTAGGGGTGGTTATAGGACTCAGATATCTACAACCTTAGCTGGGACATTGATCTGTGATTATATCTTTTACAGGGCACTTAGCATAGATCCTTCATCAATATTCAACCCTTATGGTACTTCGCAGATAGCACAGAGCATCGCAGTAAATACGTAGACTAAATATGATTCAGTACTTAGCCACAAAACTATATATTAGATTCAATAGATCAAGCACTAAGCATCTTATATATCAGATCTAACATTCATTCATATAACATAAGCACAAAGCATAACTAGATCTATTTAATCACAACAAGCACTTAGCAAAGAAGGAGATAAACACATTAGGTCGAAGTACAAATCACAATACACAAATTTACCATGGTTCACCCCCACCCTCGGGCTACGTCCAAAAAGTCTCCTTCTTTATATTATCTCGGTCAAGCGGTTACAACATAGAGCTTCAGTGACCCTAACTTCGCATAGGACAGAAGATTTGTACAACTCACTAGATCCTTCTTCCTTGCACTTCAGAACAAAACTACAACACTTGCACTTAGCTTTTCAATCTCCTTACAATCATGCACAGAGCACTTGCAATATACATCCCATCACACAGATCTAACTACTAGCACTAAGCCTTTAGCTATACATCACATAGATGTACTACTATTACTCCTTTCTACTTACATTGCCTAAGTATCTATTTATAGATTATAAAATGGGCCTAAGCGTGGGTAAACCCACGAGTCGACATACCTTTCCCTTTACATCAACCTAAAACCCTAAAAGGGACCCAAAAATCGGTCTTGCTTCCCTAATTTCCACTTCACGTTGCGCTCCATCTTCGGCAAGTTGTCATAGTCCCAAAAATGGTCAAATATGACCAAGTATTCTTCAAAACTTGGTCAAGGGCCAATAGGCCCCCAACACTCACCTGTGACTCATCTCGAGTCACTCAGGTCTGATTAATTCCGCCTTGAATGCCTCGAGCTTCTTCGACCTGCTGTAGTGCGAAAACCTCTTGCTCAGTGAATGCCTCGATCACTGTGTCATTGAGTAGTCCTTCCAGGCATTGTTCTGTAATGATGACAACCTGTTCGAGTTAAGCTCCTTGGCTTTCAAGTTCATCGAACAGTTGGCATTCCTTTTCTTGGATTGGATGAAGTCATCGGGAGACTTCCATCACTTTACTTTGCAGCGTATGTACCTGTTGTTGGGTTGTGCATTGTTATGTGAACCTCTTCATTCTTTCGACTGGGGTCAAAGTCTTTATCTGCGCCTGTAGCGTGTCTACATGCTTCTTTTCTTTTTGTAGTTGTGCCTCCAATTTCTGAAATTATGGATTCTCTGCGAGGGTTTCATAAATCTGGGCACTTCTAGTGCTCAACTGCTTGCATTCAAAGGAAAAGGTTTTTATTCATCCAATTGTGCTTCGAGCAGTGGCCTCTCTTAGATCTCTTATTTCTTGGGGGGTCTCGGGCACGATGCGAAGCTCCAGATCCATGATACATTGTTGGATTAGTTCTTTTAGTTGGGTCACCTGCTGTGGGAGACGGTCTTCCATCTTCACTTCTATGACCATCACAAAGTGCAGTGCCTTGTGAACCCTTTCTTGTACTTCAAGTTGCTCGGCTAGAAACTGTGCCTTTTCCTCATCCCACTTCGCTTTCAGGGAAAGATTTTCCCATTTTGCCTCATTTTGTTGTTCTAGAAGTGCTTTCTCTGCTTGCATCAAATCCTGGGTGGATTTTGTTGTGTCTTCTTGAGCTTGTCGGAGGCGATCTTCGACTTGGTCAGCGATCTGGTGTAATTGAGTGGGCTCATTGCCTGTTCCTGATGTTCCTCTTATCAAGGGCACTGTAGAAACTACTTGGCTAGACTAGTGTGCCTGCTGCACTTCTCCAATGGTCTACTGGGAACCCATAATTGCTTTTCGACCCATTTGGGACGGAAGTCGAATGGGTATATCGGTCCAACGACTATATTGCTACGCCATGGAAAAGTGTCAAATGTCACTGTTATGATATCTCGACGAAGCTCAATTCTTGTAATTTTTCCTTCTACGAAGTTTCCTCTAGAGTCTTCTGTAACTTTTTGATTTTGGCCCTCTTCTTACTTAGATTCCTAGCCTTTTTCCCAGTGAGATTAGTCTCGGTCATCCTTTTTCCATTCTGAGTCTTATCTTCTCTCGACATAGTCACTTTTCATTGCTTAGGTTCTTTCTTCAGATCGAAAGGTAATACTCCTTCATCATATGGATTAGGTATTTCGGTCTTTCCTCTAATGCTCTTATAGCTTCGAAATCCAGGTCCCTAGTGTTTAACAACTGAGATTTGTTCTCTTGTTCCTCCATCAAGTACGCGATCCTTCTAGTCATAAATTCGATGAGTTCTTGCTTCTTCTGTTCTAGGGCTTCCTTTTCTTCTTTCCTCCAGATTTGGTCTTTTTCAGTCCATATCTTTCTTAACAAACCTGGAAATGGGGCACGGTCCTCAATAAATCTAATGACTTCGAACTCTTCCTATGTCAAAGTTCCATGGGTACTTATAACTATCTGGGTAATTCTGCCAGATAGGGTTACCATTTTGCCTTTAAATAATCTGATGGTTCCTAGTGAAGGGACCAGAGCAGGCCTTCCTAGGGTTTCCCAAGTGCTTTTTGTCATAATGTTCATCGGTGTTCCCTCATCCAGAGCACAGTCAATGTCAAAGTCTCCTATTCTTACTTTCATTTTCTCCTTCTCTTTGAATATCTCTGAAAAACTGTCATCCTTATGATCATCTAGGGTTTCTTTTATTTTCAGTAACATGCTCTCTGATTCTTTCTGGGGTTTTTCCATAATTTTAGTCTCTTGATCTCCTTCATAGTTTTCTTGTTCCATATTCAGTTTTTCAAGTATAGCAATCATTCAAGGGCAATATAATACTTCATGGTCCATAGCTTTACTGACTTCACCTTGCCCCTCGCGAGCACGGTCGCCCCACCAGGACCTTCACAAATCCGCGGCCCGAAGAGTTGACACTCTTCCTCCCCCTTTCGGGGTTTCGCAACCCACAATCTCTCTC
>SNQJ01S0010594.1:158357-221745 GCA_010110895.2 Picea sitchensis | reverse complement strand
AAGTACGCCTAAATATAGATTCTTTTATTCAATCGGCGGCGCTTCTCAAAATAGTCACGACCGTGACCCTGACGTCTCCCTTCGAAGTCTTTTCCATCTTCCCGTGCAGGCGCGCACGACGAGGTGCGGATGCTCCTGCATCATTTACAATAGAGGAAACTAGGGTTTCTCCCAAGGCATTCCTTAGCAAGATGTCCCGGTCTTCTGCAATTGTAACAAAGAGTTAATCCTCTCTTTCGCGTACATGATCCCCAACTCTTCTTGTACTACACACTAGGATCATGATGGCTAGCTTGAATTTTTTTTCTTTCTAGGATCCTGCATCCATTCGTTAGTCCAAAAATTCTTTCTATGCATAGGTATAACATATCTTTAACTATTTCTATCAGACCTATTCATATCAAACTTTATTTTATCTAACAATTCTCTAGTTTTCAGGCTAGGGAAAAATCTATCAAGCGTGCCTAAATTCATGCTTCAGAAACAAAAAAAATCCACTTATCTTACCTATATAGAGCACAAAGCTTTCAGATCTAAATCTTGAACTATTATTACCTTTACTAGAGGCTAGAGCTTACAGATCTTACCTCTTTTCTGTGGAAATGTCTACTTTTACCTTTCTTAGAGAATAAAGTGTTTAGATCTCACTTCTTTTCTTCAGTATCAACCTCTTTCTTGTATATCTGACCTCTTTCCTTCAGATCTGACCTTTCTTTCTCGGCACAAATCTTCGTAGGTCAAGTGGAATACTGCGCACTAGGGCAACAGATCTACGCACATAGATTATGCACATAACTTATTTCACACAAATATTTTTCTTCTTTAGTTCCCAACAATCACAGTTCCAGGTCCCGACAACGGAACCATCTGTTGGCACAGGGGCATACCGAGGGTTCAAACTCAAGAGAACACCAACAAAACCCTAACTACCGACCCTTTCAGCAACACCTGTTAAGCAGATGAAGTCTCACCCGAGGTAGAGGCAGGGGTGGTTGTAGGACTCGGATGTCTACAAACTTAGCTGGGACATCGACCTGTGATTATATCTTTTACAGGGCACTTAGCATAGATCCTTCATCAATATTCAACCCTTATGGTACTTCGCAAAGAGCACAAAGCATCACATTGAATACTTAGACTAAAGATGATTCAATACTTAGCCACACAACTATAGATTAGATTCAACAGATCAAGCACTAAGCATCTTATATATCAGATCTAACATTCATTCATATAACATAAGCACAGAGCATAACTAGATCTATTTAATCAGATCAAGCACTTAGCCAAGAAGGAGGTAAACACATTAGGTCAAAGTATAAAGAACAATACAAAAATTTACCGTGGTTCACCCCCACCCTGGGGCTACGTCCACAAATTCTTCTTCTTTATATTATCTCGGACAAGCGGTTATAGAACAGAGCTTCAGTGACCCTGAATTCGCACAGGACAAAAGATCTGTGCAACTCACTATATCCTTCTTCCTTGCACCTCAACACAAAACTACAACACTTGCACTTATCTTTCCAATCTCCTTACAATCATGCACAAAGCACTTGCAATATAAATCCCATCACACAGATCCAGCTACTAGCACTAAGCCTTTAGCTATACATCACATAGATGTACTAGTATTACTCCTTTTTACTTACATTGCCTAAGTATCTATTTATAGATTACAAAATGGGCCTAAGCATGGGTAAACCAATGGGCCGACATCCCTTTCCCTTTACATCAACCCAAAACCCTAAAAGGGACCAAAAAATAGGTCTTTCTTCCCTAATTTCCACTTCGCATTGCGCTCCATCTTTGGCAAGCTGTCGCAGTCCCAAAAATGGTCAAATATGACCAAGTATTCTTAAAAACTTGGTCAAGGGCCAGCATCCAGTTCTCGAGTAGGCATGCTCAACATTGTGATTCCATTGTTCCACGACCTACAAATAACACCCATAGTTTGAGTCTCGTGAATCAGGTGGTGATTATGGCCCTGAGAGATGTATCCTTTCCTTTAATTTTTAGGATTTGGGATTAGGGTTTGGATTTTTCCCTGGTGCAATTTGTGTCCGTGAAGTCTTTGATTGTAAGGAGATGGTCTCTTGGTGTGCCGAGAGATATATTTCAAGACAAAAAATTATTTAATTGTGGGACCAGTCTCATGTTTCTTTGTCACCTCATTTCTTTCGCAAGATGTTGAAATTTCTCGAACCAACATTGACCTTCAGAGGAGAAGACTACAAGGATTTCCTAAAAAAGCATGATAATCAGTTTTGTATGCATGTTCAAGAGCTTCTCGACGCCTTCTGCATGTTGTTTCACTAGATGAACAACACATAATTGTATGCATGTTTTTTTTTTGTAACTCCTCTACTTGTATTTATGACAAGTATGTTCAATGATTCAGTGGAAAGAACTCAATCCAATGTGTATGGATAAATATATATTACCCATTATTTTTCTTATAGATTTACTATTAAAAATTGCCTTGGAATCTTGGTTGGGGCTTCTTTGTTGGATTTAACACCTCTTCTCATTTGCATGGTTCGATAGTCTCACAATTCTTAAATATTGTATTGACTCATGTAATTCGATCAAATATTAAACATGGAACAATTATGTGACAATGCATTGTGTCGATCACATGAGGCTTCTACGAAAACATAAATGAATTTCACACACAGTTTCAAACCAACATTCAATTCCATTTGTAATGTAGATAGAACATAGAAACACCAATTCATAATGCGAGAGTTGGGGCCCCTCCCAAGAAGTTTTGTTATCATATCAACCTTACTGAGAAAATGATCTCTTATTTCCCTCTCGCTTCCTTGATTCCTTAACTTGAGAAGGACACATACTATTGGTTGTTGATCCCTTGACCTCTATTTAAGCACTTTTACTTTATTAATGAAATTACCAAAATTATTCTTCGCAAATAATTTGAAAAAAAATGATATATGATAGCTGAAGTAAAATAGGGCTATGACATGAACCACAAAATTAAAATTCAAGTTCATCATTTTTATACCTACGGTCAAGTTGACAGTACATAAGTTTATTTCAACAACCCTCCATTTATTTCTCTATAGCTTTTCTATGCTTCTCTTATGCAAATACATCATGGAAAGTATAACTATGAATCACTTTCTCTATTCTTTGATTGAAGAGATTGTAGAGTTGTCTAATTAACTTCATAGTTATTGTTGCTCTTAAAGTCTGCACCTGAGTGCTAAAGGGCGGAGCCAGGCTACCAGAATTTTGGAGTGGTCATTCTTTTGAATTTGTTGGTGAGTTAGAGGGTTGTTTCACCAAGACAAAAGCATGGTAAAATTGGCAAGATGATATGGATGAGGGTTCTCCTTGGCTGCTAGCAGATTAATGACATACAAGTGAAATAATAGAGGTAAAAGAAGATCGAAACAACAAACCATTCAATGAATAATGTTCTGCAAGAAGTTTAATACTTAAAATAATATTTCAAGGCATTAAACATTGTATCAAAAAAACAATTACTCCCACAGGTTGAAATAAAAACAAGTATTGATCAAAGAATTATCTAAGGCACCCTAGTCGCCTCAAATGACCAATATCCCAATCTACCAAATCGATCTCTCTATTATCGGATCAACAAACATGAATATTATGGGATCAGAAAAAGAAAATTCGTGAGAATTGAATTGGAAAAAAATGTTACTTATTCTAGTTTTTTAAAGGCCTTATCATAGTAAGAATGGAAAATTATGATAACCCACTATTATCTACAAAATCCAAACATCAATAGCACTTGCAAATCATCTATACATAGTTATATCCAAAAATCAAGTTATAGTTTATATTTTCATTTGCTCACACCCTTTTTAATGATAGAAACACAATACAAAACAAGTATGTGGATAAAATATTGGACTAGAAAATGATGATTTGGAAACAATGGAGCTTGTTTTAGACCAAGCTTCCGAAAATTTCCCTCCCCTTTTCTATTTTCCCACTCTCTTTTATCTCCTTCTTTTCCCTCTTCTATACTTAACTGAATTCCCCTTTATTTTTCTCCTCTACATTCTCTTTTTCGTTACTTAGTCATTTTTTTCGAAAAATGTCTAAGTGCATGGGTTGGTGGACTCACGGGTTCACATTTTCACTCATGCTTGTATATCACAACTCTGACCCATCGCTTCCCCATTCCATACTTAGCCACTTTTTCGATCGTGGGTTCTCGGGCAGGTGGTCTATAGATTTCACTTCCATTTCTTCGTGACCTACAAAAAACACCCGGAGTTCCACGATATACAAATTGAACGGTGAACTCCCCCATCATGTCGTCTTCCGTGTTACACTTTTTACTCAAAATTTATGAGACATACAATTTTACCATCAGGCCCTCACGTCTCCTCAGGAACCCTTGTCACCCTATTTTGAATCTCGATCGACCGCTTTCCATACTTAGACATTTCTTGAATTCTCTTTCAGGGATCATCGGGTTGGCGGGCTCAGAGAATTTCCAATTCTTAATTGTTGTTCCCCGTTCCTGCCACCTTCACACTTCTTTCCAGGAATGCAATTAGTAATCTTTAATCCTAACAAATCATCTTGCAACAACCATAAATATTGTCATTAGTGAGCGAAAGGCTTGAGGAGACAGTCACACTAACTATCCCTACACAAATTTTCCAGAAACATGCAAAAAATATCTTTCCAGGTAATGGGATATCCATTACAAATTTCAATATATTACCGAAAATGAGTCTGAGAGACCGATTCCCCATTCCATACTTAGCCACTTTTTTTATTGCGAGTTCCCAGACATGCGGGCTCAAGATTACACTTCCATTGTTCCATGACCTATAAACTGCACCCAGAGTCCCATGATATACAAATTGACCACTGAGGTGCCCCATCATGCCTTCTTCCGTGTTACACATTTTGCACTCAAAAGTTCTGAGACATACAATTTGACCGTCGGGCCATCACCTCTCCTAAGTATCCCTTGTGACCCTATTTTCAAGCCTGACCAACCACTTTCCATACTTAGCCATTGCTTAATCGCTCTTCCCCATGCCCTCCACCTTCACACTTCTTTCTAAATATTCCATTAGTAAGATTTAATGATAACAACTCATAATGCAAGAATCGTAAAGATTGTCATTAATGAGAAAAAGGCTCGAGGATATCTCCCATTAATACGCATTAAACCAAGATTTGCAGACGGTTATATTATCCCTTCTGAGTGTTCATTTCAAACATCATGGAATGTATTTTGTGGGTCGTCAGGTTGGTGGGTTAACAAAATCTCCAATCCTTAATTGCTTTTTGTTGTCCCTGCCACCTTATCAATTCTTTCTAAGTATGGAATTAGTAATATTTAATTCTAACAGATCATCATGCAAGAACCATAGATATTTTCATTAATGAGCGAACAGATCGAGGAGATATCCCATTCACATGCATTACACCAATATTTGTGGAGGGTTATATTATCCCTTCTGAGTGTTCATTTCAAACATCACATGGAGAAAAAAGACATTCTTGTCAACCTATGGTAGCAACTCGACAACAATTCTGTGGAGATATTGTGAACATCTTTCAGTGTGAGGACCAAAACTTCCAGTGGTCCATGGAATATTCTTACTACTCATCCCCTTCCACCCAGAACGAAGTAATTTGGACCTCTGGAATTTCTCGTGTAGGTTGTGTCCCTGAAGTCTTTGAATGTAAGGAGGTGGTCTCTTAGTGCACCGAGAGATATATTTCAAGCCAAAGAATTATTCCACTATGGGACCACTCTCTTGTTTCTTTGTCACCTCAGGTCTTCCGCAAGATGTTGAGATTGTCGGAGCCAACATTGACCTTCAGAGGAGAAGATTGTAAGGAGTTCCTAAAGAAGCATGATAACGGGTTGGACCTCTTACCCAATTTCCTGGAAGACTTGAGAGTAGTTCCTGAAGATATCACAAGGCTGCAAGTTAGTTCATTTAGAAATCCATTCTGGGAAATTGCCTCGTTGTTTATGAGGATAACGGGACAAGAAACCTCAACAAGATTTTTCTGTGTGATTATTTATATTTTGTATCTCACGGTCAAGGAACAAGACATTTTTTGTTGGGGGAAGTTAATTTCCATTGAAATTTTTTCCCAATTGTCACGATTCAAACAAGAGAAGAAATTTTATATGTCAACCTATTTGGTTTTCGTGATAGCGCATTACTGTCCATTTCAAAAATTGTTTCTGTCCAAGAAGGTAAACTATGAATTCAACCCAGTAACCTTCTGGTACCAGGCCTTATGGAGGCACAATGCCTCCCATCGTTTTTATGATGTTTTTAATGACTTTGTCTCAGTTTTAAAAGATTTATTGTTAGAAAAGGATGCTCCTCGAATGTTTGACTAGGAAACCAAGTTTTTGGACAAGAAGGGGACACTTGAAAAAATGGAGAATTACAGTGTAATAATGATTTTTGGCTCTAAGGAAAATCCTTCTTTCTTTCCATGTCACAGTACAAACATAATTCTTGTTACATAAATAACAAGGCAATACAACTATTGGTTGCATTTTTTCCATGAGAAGAGAAAAAGCAGTTCATTCCTATGCCTTGGAAATTTGGGGACTTTGTGTTCAGGAATGTCAGTAAGATTAACGAATTCATCGATCATTTCAAGAACTTGAACTAATATATGTTGAAAGAATGAGAGGGTTCGACCCTAATGGGATTTTCGTAGAACATTTACTAGTAGCTGGATTCAACAATTCTTTTATCCATACACTCATGAATGAAGACAGAGACAATGATGAGAATAATCCTGCTCCTGATGCTGGCGACGTAGAGACATTGAAAAGCACCAATGAATTGTACAAAAAATGGGGAAAAGGCTTCGGTGAGAAGAGTGTCCAATCCCTAGCAGCCAGTCCCAAGAGTAGGACATCCCGGAGCAGCGCTCCAATGGCACAGCCCAGTAAGAAAACAACTCAAAATTCTTCAAACAAAGGAGATAAGAACCGTCCACTGGGTAAAATTGATAGTTCTCACAAGTTTCTATTGAGGAAGAAGAGAAAAAATGTTGTGCATGAAGCGGAAGAGCTTGGAAATGAAAGTGAAGACATGGAACTTGAGACTAATCTTGAAAACGTATTCCCGAATGTTGATCATCCCAAGGATGCGATCCACCATAATCCCCTAATGGAAATAGCTAAGACCGAGATTTTAAACAAAGATCAATCCTTCGTATTCCAGAGCATTGTTTTTGATAACGAATCTAAAAATTTAATTATTGAAAAGAGAGATGTAAGAAATAAGAAGGTGAAATCTTGTTCAGAGATTAACCTTAGGAACATGCAGTCATCCCAAATCTCCCAAATTCATTGAGCAACTATATATGCTATTGATGATTCCATTGGAGGCCTTGAGGCGGGTAATGCCAAACTGAAGGACCAAATCAAGGAATTGGAGGAATATTTGATTCCTATCCCATTGCTTGCGAGTCCTTTAGCAATAACCATTCCTGCCACCCCTACAACCAAGTTAAAAGGATCCTCCAGCCTCCTCACATCGTGTAGAGGCTATGTGGAGAATAATATCAAGAAAATAATGGAGCTAATTACTGAATCTCGGGAAACATAAAAAAGTATAACTTCCTTTGGAACGAGGGAACATGCCTTCCAAGAATATTTGCAGGAGAATTTAAAAAATGAAGAAGGTTTTTATCTAGCCCAGTCGTCCATTTTGGCATCATTGTCACCAACATGACAGAAATGAGAAGAAGAAGATCTCCCCTCCCCAAACTGGATCAAACAATTAAATGCATGATGGAAAGAGAAAGTTAAGAACCCAAATCTCATTGTCCTATCATGTGAACAAGTTGTATCAAATAAATACGAATTATTCAGAAAGCTGACTGAAACAGACTTAGACAGAAGTACCAATGAGGTCCAAGACCCCATATTAATTCTAAACTCCTTGTTCTTAACCAAGCAAGCCTTTGATGAACAAGTTGATATTTTTAATGGATTTTCTTTAGAAAATTTTTACGATATCCTTGAATATGATGAGGATGACATGGAAAACCGGCTAGTGGAATATTCGGTAAAAAATCAAGAAATTGAACAGGCTCTGTGTAATCTTTCTATCAATCTAAGGGAATTAGAAAGTGATCTTTTCAACATAAAAATATGGCATGAGATCAACGTGGCCTCCATGAGAAGCTACATTGAAGAATGGATCCAAAGGGTAATCGACAAGATCACTGATGAAGGGAAACAAGAGGTTGGCAAGATTCTAGTAACCGTCGACGAGAGAAATAAAAAGGCATCAACAAGAAAATAACGAAGGGGGAGAGAGATACCATCATAACAAGTCTATACTGATCACATCCATCTTTATTTATTAATCCAGTTATTCCACCTCTTCAAATAGAAATGTCTAACCAAAGACTGATAACTTCCACTTTCTTCTTTTCATGTCTTGTTTTCTACTGTCACCCACTTCTTCTTTCTACATTCCTATTTCTTGTACTTATTTCTTTTATGGTCTGCAGGTGCCCCAATCCCAGTCTATATGATAGATTCATTTAAATTTCAAGGAATATGTAACAAACATTATTATCTTTTGAGAAATTTCAAAGAAAACTATTTTGGGAACAATCTCGACGGTGCTTTGTAACCCTATTTTCGGAATGCAAAGTTAGTTCTCTTTATGCACGTCGATCATCTTTTCTTTTTTTTATGTGCTCAGAAATATTTATCTTGAACTATATTGGATGTCAGGAAATTGTGTTTATTTAATTTGAATGTTTGATGTGTGTGATTCCTAGTCCTATTTTCCAGGAACCTTTATTTAAAAAATAAAAAATAAAAAATAAAAAAATTATATCGTTTTGTATTGCTTTAAGTCATTACGAAGAACTTTCTATAAGTCCCACATTTGAACTATATATGCCCCGGGAAAAAATTAAAGAGGAGTGCCACATCTATAAAAACGCAGTAGGATTGACATCCTCATTAGGTTGTTGTTTCGGTCCTAACAGATTCAAGGGTGAACAAACTTGTAAATGCATCTGCAAGAATATCCACAAAAATAAAACCCTTTAAAATTTTTTATCATTGCCAAAAAATAATCAATTGGATAGACATGTTACAGATATATCAGTTGGTACTATATTGAACTGTCATAGGCATCTTACAAATATTTCAGTTGGATAGGAATTTTACAAAGATGCTCTCTTCTTGGAGAGAAATTGCAGATCAACCTCTGCAAAGTGGGCTTGCTTCTCACGAACAAAATTTTCAGGAAAAGGGCATCTTCCTCTATCTCGACACCTTCTTTTCAAATAGTTTAAATTAACTTCAATGAGCTTAAAACTCGTGAAAATAAAAAATCATGTTAGGTGTGTCTTAATATATAGAAAAAAATAGCAAACACAGAGGTCACACAAGAAGATCAAAGACTCTTCGACACTAAACACATTTTCAATAAAAATTATATGGGTTTTTTTTCCACCGCATATAATTTTATTTATCCTAGCACATATAGAGACAGACAAGCCAGATGATCTATTTAATAGAATGAAATGGATGTTGTTTACTTTGTCCATGGGAAAAATTAAAGAATTGACTATGGAAGTTGAAGTTAACTCTAAATATTGGGATGAAAGTGAGTTGGAAGTATACAAAGATCATTATAAATGAATTTAATAAATGCATTAAAGAGATCAAACCTACAACGTAGAAACAAAAATTTCCAAGATGACAAGTGAGACTCCAACAATATATCAAGTTACAAGTAATGGCGACATTTGTGCTTTTTAGTAGCTATCTATTGCACTATTGGTAATAGAAAAAATTACGGAATATTCTTAAGAAAATAAAATCAAGATGGATTATGCAAAACACGGTATAATTAGAATGAGAATACTTTCAAAAACTAAATGGTTTCAATGCCCGAAATGCTCTAGGAGATTAACGCTTGAGCGCCTTATCTTTATGAAATGAATGCTAGTCGTCGATCAGTTTCCAATATGCGATCCAGATGACCCTAACACTTTAGCGTCCCTGCTAAAGGTTTACCAATTTGCCAATTTTAGAACTCCCTGGCCATATTTAATGATCGATCACATTTCTCACAAAGTGACTTTCTTGCTAATTACTTGTTGACCCGATATTAATATAATATTATCATTAACTAATTCGGGAATTTGAGACTCCGACTCTTCAGGGATCCGGGCTTCGAGGGAACTGTGTTTTTTCAGGAAGGAAAAATCCTAGAGTGACATTCTCCATGAGTCATGTAGCAGTCTAACGTTTTATGGCTGATGTGTTGCAAAGTGCCACGTGTCCTTTTCTACATGGATACCACATGTCTTGCTTGTTGCTTACCATGTGTCCTCCACAATTTCCATGTGTCTCTGGTACTTCGAGATTCTCATTCTCCCACGGTCCCTCCATACCTATGCATTTATTCTCATTCCAACCCAGCAAGGACTATGCCCTGCAACACTTGTTAATTTATCAATCAAACAATGAAACAATATATACTTTAATGTATTAATACCTTATTAATATATTAATAATTTAATATGTTACATTATACATTAATGTATTATTACTTTAATTTGTATATTAAATTAATATAATAATCTATTATTACATACATTTAGTTCACTACTTCATTAATGTATTATTAATAAATTACTTTATTTGTGTATTAAAACATTAATAATATATTGATTAATGTATTTGTTGTATTAATATATTTAATGCATCTTTTTATATATTTAATGTATTACGTTATTAATGTATTAATATTTTAGCAATGTGTAAATTACATTATATTATTAGTTAATTATATTACATTATTAATGTATTAATCAATATACCACAAATGTAAATCAATTACTTTGATGTATACATGTCCTTTATATATTATTATTATATATTACATTAATGTGATATTATACATAATAGAGCATTAATTTATATACATCAATGTACTACTTTATTAATGTATTAATATTTAACAATATTAATTAGTAAAATATTAATACATTAATAATTAATTAATATAAAAATACATTGATATACATTAATAGTTTAATATGTTACATTATATATTGCATTATTACTTTAATTTATACATTAAATTAATATAATAACATATTACATTATTAATATATTAATATTTTAACAATGTATAAATCAATAATTAATTAATTAATTATTATATTACATTATTAATGTATTAATCACTATAATGTAAATTAATTATTTTCATTTATATATGACATTTATATATTATTATTATTATATATTACATTAAGGTAATACAATACATTAATAGAGCATTATTTTATACACATTGATGTAATATATTAATATACTACATTAATGTAATACGATATTGATATATTATTAATGTATAGTTTTACAATTGTATTAAGGTAATACAATGATTAATACTTATATATGTATTATTACTTTAATTTATACATTAAATTAATATAATAACATATTACATTATTAATGTATTAATATTTTAGCAATGTATAAATCAATCATTTTAATTTATACATTAAATTAATATAATAATATATTATATTATATTATTAATACATTAATATTTTAGCAATGTATAAATCAATAATTAATTAATTAATTATTATATTACATTATTAGTGTATTAATCACTATAATGTAAATTAATTATTTTCATTTATATATGACATTTATATATTATTATTATATATTACATTAAGGTAATACAATACATTAATAGAGCATTATTTTATATACATTGATGTAATATATTAATAAACTACATTAATGTAATAAGATATTGATGTATTATTAATGTATAGTTTTATCATTGTATTAAAACTTAATGTTTTAATGTATCAATTTTTAAGTAATGTATTTAATAATACATTTAATGTATGAAATGTAAGTATTATTATTATTTTAATAATCTATTACTTTATTAATATATTAATACTTTAATAATATTAATTAATAATTTATTAATACATTAATAATTAATAAATACATTAATATATTAATTAATTAATATATTAATTAATTAATACATTAATAGATGAAAAACCCTAGCCAGAATCCCATACTTTGTTTCTCCTTTCCACCTTGTACATTTGATCCTGGTATCTTTCTCTCGGTGGCATCTGCATTGTCCTTCTCCTTCGTTGTTCTGGTGTGTGGATCTGGATCCGGTTCTATTTTTTTTTGCTATGGTGAGTTCGTACAAATTTTCTCTTGTCTTCTCTGCTCAATATTTCTGTTGGTTCGTCATGGGTGCTTAGTGATTGCGCGGTTTCGGATGGATTTGGTGTCTCCTTTCACTGATATCTTTTTTTTTTGATTAATTTGTCTTCCTTTTTCTATGTGGTTCTCTAGTTCTCTCCTTGGTGGGTGGACTCTTTCTTAGCTTCTGCTCACTGCTGGTTATTGCTCCAATTTTTGGTGGTTCCAGTTTGTTCAGGGTTTGATGTATGCTCAGATTGAGGTCCTCTTGTGTTAGGTGCATGAGGATCTTTCTCTATTTTTTAGTATGAGGGTGTGGCCTATACTTTGAGTTCCAGTTTAGGGCGTGCAATGTTGTTGCGGTGACCCAATCAACACTTTGAGGTCCTTCATGTGGGCGTGCAACTCTTCAGTTTCTCTCTGTTTCTCTCTGTCAGGTTCCTATTTGGAAAGGGTTTTCGTTGGTGTCGTGGTCTTCAAGTTCGTTTTGGGGGATCCATACGTCTTTGACTAGGTTTGTTTGGTCTCCACGTTTTTTATGTGGTATTTCATTCCCTTGAGGTGGAAGAGTTTCTTGAGGCCTTTTGGACTTGTTTTGGGTTGGGTTTATTTCTCATCTTTATTTTGTTCATTTTTGTGTGGGTTTTCAACTGTTTTCTTGGCCATTTATGGCTCAAATACATTTTTTTTGTGGAATTTTTTTTTATTAATACATTAATATATATGTATATATTAATGGTGGTCCCCAAATATTGGTAGTCAACTAGCAACAACCACTTTACAAAAGTGGTTGATATACGTCAACGCTATTTACTCACCTTTCCAAAGGAATGACATTGATCAACCGTATATCAACCACTTTATAAAGTGGTTGTTTCTAGTCCTTAAATTCCATTAATTTTTTCTATATACATTACATAGTCGTTTTTTTTTTCTTGTTCTCGTTTCTAATGGTTGGGAATTGTTCTTGTTTCGAATGTCCAAAATTTTTTCTCGTTTTAATAAAGTGGAAAACAACTATGACTCCTAGGTATCTTCCAGGTATACTTATATCATATAAATGTTTAGTTAAACTATTAAAATTAAATTATTATTATTATTATTTATTTTTTATTTTGTCATCACAGTACAAGGAAGAATTGAATCAACTCTTATCTTCGTTATTTCTGTAGCTGGAACGAGATAAAACTAAACTCTTATCTTGGTTATTTCTGTAGCTGGAGCGAGATAAAACTAGACTGTTTCACCTCCAAGATATTTTGACAGCCACTCGCAGATAACAAGATGAAGCGCGAGAGAAGTTGTCGAAAATCGAGGTTGAATTATGCAATATGGTAATGAATACACATCATTATGTCTATATATCGATCTGAGTGGCCCAACACCAACCTTGATGGTGCAGACATAAATGTGGACATTTATTCGACCATCCATTTCACTTCCTCTTCTCATTCCCCTCCATACCAATTCCGCTGGAATTTGACTCCTGCCCAACACTTCGAGCTCCGACCTGACGTCGACCTGCACCGATCTCCAATTTCGTGTGTTCGAATTTCATGGAGTTAAAAGATCACAAGTTTTATCACTAGAACGAGTAGCAACTAAGTTTAGATGAACAACAACAATCCGAGCAACAACTAGGTTTAGTCGAACAACAACAATCTGAGCAGCCACAATAGGTGGAATCCCATCTCCTTGCCTCTCCTCCTTCCATTCTGGACCGCAACCCGATAACCATGCCAATCCATTTTCCAGAGCCACCTGAGGCCGATCTTGAGGTGAGGCAGGGCACCTTGCCCGAGAGAGGTAAGTCATTGCAGGCCATCATGTAGGCGGGGTCGTTGTTACAAACCCTTCTCTTGACAGGCCTTCTGCCACATTGGAGACACCCACCCCCTGTCCTGGATTATGTGGACATCCCCAAAATATCTATGTGCCCGTCCCCTAATTCTCTGCGACACATCGGTCCCCTTGTACATCAAGCGTCCTCTGCCCAAGGCCCCACTGATCCTCTTCAGGTGAAATCTGTTGTCTCCTCTTCTCATCACAACCTCCTCCCACGTACCAGACATAATAAACCCTCGACTGTTCACTTATCACTTCTTCGCAATCCATCTCAACACTCACATAAAGCTCCTCCAAATTGTTGTTCGCCACAGTGCTTAACTCACTGGTCTCTGCCATCACGGGAGGCCCTACTATAAAGTTTTTGAAAATGCATTAAATAAATTGTAATAATCGGTTTTGACAGAGAAAATAGGATCCTTCTGCAGGTTAATGTTTCTAATAATGACCATCAAAAACAATATTCATCATGTTCTAAATGGTTATGTTAGGCTCCCAAAACTCATTGTTTCAGCCACTATTTCCCAAATCTAAACTCTTGCATTCAATTAATTTAGGTCATTAACTCATGAATCTATACTACGACATTTCATTAAATTTGTATGGGTAATGTAGGTTGTGATATTCGGATGAAAAAACATACCAACTCTATTAAAACATTGGTTGTCTCTTTCATTGAAGTAAGATATTTGGATAAACTAGAAAATGAATCAGTTCATATCTTGTAGATATTAATGGTTAAAATTATTTGAGCATCTTTCTGAGAAAGTCTCTTTCTACGATGTTCTTCTTCTTGAAGATCTAACCCCTTATGTGCCTCTCTATAAGAGCCAGATCACCAACTGAAGACGAGAGATACTTAATAGTATAGAGAGAGGGATATAACTGGGCTATATCCTACGAGGTTTTCAGATTGGTCAGCTAACAAATCTCATGCTCCAACATCTTTCTCCGTAGCTATCAATAGCTCACCCGTGAGGGGCTGCTTCAATATATTTCTGGCTCATTCCCCTACCCTCTCTTCCAAGCAACAAGGAATGTGCTAAACTATGGCAGGAATAGAAACTACATATACCAGTTGGGAAATATAAGAACTAGTCGATCCGGGTATACCATTGAGTTGCAAAGGTTATCCCTGTGAACATGCGGGCATGATATGCAATTCAGATATTAAAACACACAAAAAACTAAAATGGGCAAGGAAGAATAGAAATTAGATAGTGTGGAGTAAAGAAAAAAAAAATATACACAAAAATGGAGTAGCAGAATTAGAACAAAAAATAACCATCACATTTTCTTGAGTGAGAGTTGAGTATCTTCTATAAGGAGAGAAACTTTTCCTTCTTGTTATTAGATGATTACAATAGAAGTTGCAACACCTAACTAAATTCTTACAATGTAGTAATTCTTAAAAGCCCACTAAATGCTTGCAACTTAAAGTGTTGAAGTGAATTGTTGTCTACAATAGAAATATATGAAACTAACTATAACACTAACTATAATACTAATTAAGGAGCACCCCCTCATCCTCAGTGGCCAAGGAAGTGGGGTGTACTTCTTGGTTGCCCGATTGCTCCCTATTTATATCCGGAAACGTCCTTGCTTCCGCCATCAAATGATGGAAATTGTGTTGCAAATGAAGTTGGCATTTGAATTAGTACCTGTCTAGTATGAGTCGTACATGATCTCCTAACTGAAAGAACAATGGTGTGCGCTTCTTATCACGCCTCTATCTCACACGGTCTTGAGTTGATCAGAAGGAAACTGCTTCCTTAGTATAGCATTGAGTCAACATACAGATAAATCCTTGAGCTCATTGATGTTCCTGCTAGTGATGTGCTAGGCCAGAAGGAGAAAGGGTCTATGAATGCAATTCCATCGAATGACCTCCTTGTTTAAGTACCACCCCACTAGTGAACTGAAATGCATCCTTCTTAATATCAAAAGGATTATTCCTATTCGAAAAACAAAGAACATGTATGGAGTATAACTTGAGCAGAAGCTGAGCAAAGTGGTGCCCAAATTTTTGCAAAACAAATATTGAGATAATGGGAATTAGAGTGTGTTGGCCACTGTGATAAAACATATACCCGAGATGGATCTGATCGACCCCTTTTTGTGTCCAGTATGAGTTCCAAATGCAAAATTGATGTTTCTTCAACATAGGATTTCTTTACCTGAAGTTGTATGTGACCGCAGTAGCTCAAGGATGTTGCAGACATGTTGAAGATTTTCTTCCCAAGAATTACTAAATACCAATATATCATCAAGATAAATGATCTTTCATTTACCGAAATGATTGGATGCATTCATGTGAACTTGATGATAGCCAACTGTCACATCCATCTGTTTGAAGGAGTAATCCCCTTGTAAGTGGTCCAACAATTCCTCAATCCAGGGTAGGAGGTAGCAGGTTTTAAAATTGGTTTTATTAAGGGCAGGGTAGTAGGTTCCTGGATGTCATTCTGAATCATCCCTTTTTTGGATATTAAAGGTGGGGGATGCACATGGAGACAATGAAGGTGAAATATGGCCTAAGTTCAAAAGTTGACCAAGTGGGTGTTCCATCTCAACAACCTCTTAGGGAGTGATGTGATAAGCTCAAGCATCAGGAAAAGAAGCACTATGATTTATATCAAGTGAGACAGTGGTAGTTTCATGGGTTTTGTCAAGACATATGCAATTTTTTGGAGAGAGGGATCAATGGAAAGAGGTATAGAGTTATTCTGGTTGTATAGGTTAATGGGTTGAACTAAGCACAAATAGATGCATTGGTTCAGACTGGATTGATTAATGATTGCATGGTCCATAATAGTATGGGTCTATTTAAGAGGAGAGCAAGTAAGAATATACGTTTTCCCCTCATGTTGAAAGTGTTATTAATGTGATTTAGCATGATATATAGCATATCATGCATGCTTGTAGGAAATGCCAAGTAACAAATCAACACAATCAAGAGGAGAGAACATCACACACCACAATATCTCGAAAATGTCCAATCACAAATGTAACCACACAAAAAAGAGGGACAGTAAGATGAGGGACCTCCTATTGTACCCAGTCAAGCCAGTATGGGGTTGGGTGCAAAGTGGTGCAGAAGTTCAGGCACCTGGTCAAGTTGTGGACCATGAGGTTATTTTGGCTTCTGTTGTTTAATATGAGAGTATCCAACTCATGCTTAATCTCAAAATTATGTGTAAACATTGGTATATTAGACATGTCGATTTCATTAGTGGTCATCAGGATCAGAGAAGGGTCCACTTCGGTAGGATTGTCGAGAGAGACTACTTCAGGATAGGTAGGGGAATCTGGCTGAGTGACCTCTACAAATAGACTTTGGTTGGTGTGCATGTTCTTAAGTGCCTGATAGTCTACAGATGCATGCAAGTTTGTTTTATGAAAGGTACACCAAGGTGCATTTCTTTGTGTGGATGGGGAAGGAGGGGAAACTAGAGAATGTGCAGTATATGAAGGACTAGAAGTAGAAGGGCCATATGGGTTAGGGTAGAGAATATTTTAGGAGCCACTTTACGCTCCATGACCAAGGTTTGAAGAAAGGCCTTGTCCAAGGAAGGATATTCATACAAATCGAATTCACGATGGAAAATTGTTAATAAAGCAAAATTAAATTTGGCAATCAGTACCTCTTTCGGATTTTAAATGTGTAGCCGGATGCAAAACTTGCAAAAGACATCTACATAGATATGTCCTAACTTATGGTGAGTTTTTGGAGCTACAAACATTTGGAAATGAGATTTTGTCGATATTTCTAGGGATAGAAGTCGTCTTTGAGTGCCTGGAAAAATCCTTCCAACGTCATAATGTGTGGTGTCTGTGTCTAGATCCGGTTTCCTATATCCATGACCCAGGAAGAATTTTCTCGCTGAGTGTCCCACCATATCTGCACAATTCCTTCTAATTGCAGACCGACGATCTGAAGCTTCATGTCTTCTATAATCTCTAGACATGTATAGAAGTATGTGGAAAGATTGTGAAGCCAAATGTCATCATTCTCATCATTCATTTGGACCACAAACTTCAGTAATTGGAAGTGTGTATCGAGCTGCATGATTGTTGGAGTTATTTGTTGTTACAGACGGAGTAGCTCTTGGAGAGACATCATTGAATCCTAAATTGGAGTTGTGGCAGTGGATGCAGAATCCTTTATAGACGACTCTCTTTGAAATGACATAGCATTCATTAACCATGGATGTCAATTTCTCAGTGGGTGTTGTGTTGAGAATCAGTGAACTCTTGAGGGCCTTGAGAAAGAAACCAGTATCATGAAGAGGTCGTGTCTGGAATGGTGAAAAATGAATGTGTTAGAATACCTGAGGAGGGCGCACTATAAGTCCTGAGAAGGACGTCTGGCTCTGAGAAAAAAAGATGTTGGTCGGCCTCTCTTCTCAATTATGTGGCTGAGCAGAAGATGAATTAGATATAGGATATTATACGAATTGATCTTCAATTTAGATCTAAAAACACAAAGAAAAATAAAATGTGCAATGAAGAACATAAATTAGATAGCGCAAAGCAGAGAAAAATAGACTATACACGAAAATTTAGAAGAAGAATTAGAACATAAAATTACCATAAAATTTTCTTTAGTGAGAAAGGAGCGCCTTCTACAAGCAAGGGAACCTTATCCTTCTCGCTATTAGCTAATTTCAATAGAAGTTGTAGTAACTAACTAAATGCTTACAATAGTAATTGCTAAAAGCACACTAAATGCTTGCAGCAAAAACTGTTGAAACGAACTACTCTCTATAATAGAAATATTTGAAACTAACTACCACACTCACTATAATACTAATTAAGGAGTGCCCCCTCATACTTAGTGTCCAAATAAGTGGAGAGCACTTCTTGGTGGGCCAAGCATGTACTTATGTTGTTTCTTGATGAAATGACTACAACAGTTAGCACCTAGCTTCACTACTACTATAGTATATGGTGGAGCTATCCACTCTCCCTCCTTTAGCCTAGATATCTTCATCTTTGGACCCCTTCGAGATGCGATCCATTACAAAATCTGTAAAATACTCTTTCCATATCTTCATTCAATTTAGGATCTCTTCCATACTAGATTTCACGGTAGTCTAAACGTTCTATCTTTTGGTTGTTTTTTGGCAAATTTTTCCATTTGATTTTGCTCGAAATCCGATGATGAATAGTTGGATCTGCAGATTTGAGTGGTTAAGTTTGTATAATCAGAGTGCCCCATGGGTTTTTCAGCAAGTTGAACCCATTTATACATTCAGAAATGCAATTTAAACAACAAAAAATAACGATTTTGTCCAAATTTACATCGCCAGATTTTGGCCAAAAAACCCAAAAGATAGAATGCCAACGCCCTAGAATTCATTCTGTTTAACTCCCTCTACAAGGTGTTGATAACACCCCTGACGTATCTCCCAACCAACTCTCGGATTGTCATAGAGTTTTCTATGCAACAGAACTATCTTCCACCTTCTTATCTAGCTTTAAGCATGATTAGGAGGAGGAATTAATTCAACGTTGGTGGAGTAGCTCTTCGATTTATGGTTGGGATTTAAACATGAAATACGAGGAGGGAAATTATGGAATCCTCGATTTTGTGCATGAAATTGTAATTGGGATGTTTTTCAACATTGTGGAAAGATGAAATGTGTTGCCACGACCTAATTGGTGTGATGCCTAACTTATAAAATCCAACATAAAGAAAATGTCAGCGACAAAATCCAAGTGATTGGTGTCCATAATGCAATCTTAACTTAAGTTATCGTCAAGATTGAGGGTGATTTGCTTGTTGTTAGAGTAACATAGCATTGGGCTGGCGTTGTTATGCAGTGAAAGAAAAAACCAAAACCCATTTAAAATTGGCATGGATCAAAAGAATCCATAAAATGCACAACCCTATTTCTTATTTCAAGTTGTTATTCTCCTTATCTATTAAATTTTAACTTGAAATTATGTGTTTTACATTAACGCACAAACTTAATTGACTTTTTATTGGGCATGGTCTTGTCATACAATTAAGTTATTTATTATATTTGAATGTTATTTTTTGTTTCAATGTAAGGTGTGTGCACAAAGTTGGTGAACCAAAAAGTGGCAAGGGGTTAATATCTTTCCAATGTGTCCCATTCAAGATAGGTATGCTTGATTTCTCTTCTTTTCCTCCTAATTTAGTAATTTTTACTTCTATTTAATTAATTTAATATATTCTAAAAGAATATAAAATATAGAAATTTGTAATCTTATAGAGAAATCTCATCTAGAAAATTTAGAGAGTCACCTCTTACATTGCCTAACATTTTCCCTTTAAAAATAACTAGAGAGAATTTACAAGAAATGAAGTTATTTTATTTCTTAAAATATGTATTGATTTTTTTTGTAATTTTTTATTTTAATTAAAAAAACGACCTAATTTAGATGGCATGCCTTATTAAATTGAAACATATATTATAAAATGGAACTTGGAGACAGTATAAACCACCAACCAACAAACCAAGGTGAGGAACACCCAAACCCACCACAACCACCCAACATAAACACCCAAATCGATGAGGGGTTGGACTCATTAAGAATACTTGTAAATGAGTTCAGGGGCACGAGAGAATTAAACAAAGAGTCCTTGGAGACTTCATTGGACGTCATTGTGAGGTCCATTGCAAGTGCCTAAGGGAAATTGACTTCTATTTCTTAATATAGGGAAAGAATGTTTGAGTATTACATCATTGTATTGGACAGAAAACAAGTTGGAGACTTGGGTATATCAAAAGAATAACTGATGTCTATTTTTAATGATCCTCGATATGGAAAATAACCACCCTTGACCAAAAAATAAATTTGCATTGACTGGTGTGTCCACCCACAAATTAGTGAAAACTGGATGGATAAGTGGTACACGTTATTTGAAAAACCTTATTGCAATAAGAGGGAGGTTCCTTTATACTATTTGCGAAAATTATGGGCATAAGTTATTTTGGGTTAGCATCTCAACTACTTCGACATGGGTGACTTCCAAGGGGTGGGCGAGGGTCCGCACAGGACCGAGAGCATGCTAGGCATGATCCCATGTTAGGTCCTCATCCTCTCAAGAAAAGGCCTAACCCCCGTGCCCAACATCCTCTTATTGCAAAGATCTTGCAACAAGTATAGGTCGTTATATCATCATTGAATCAGAACCTGGTGCAACATGACAACTTTGTTGCACTATATCGGTAGGAGGTGCCTGCCGGTTTCACTGATAGAGGGGTATAAGGTTTTAACAGAGTTCAATGAGGAGAGAGAACATGGACATAATAGTCATTCATTTGAACCTCACAAATGATCGAGTTGTGAAAAAACTTGATATGGGCTTATTGAGGCTAGTGGACATAGCAGCTTCATGAAGGAGGTTAGTATCTTAACCATATCTATGTTCTTCATCATTATATATTTATATAGTATTCTATGTATTTATATTGATATTTTATTTTATGTTGTTTTGCAGTTGATACGTCTGTGTAGAAAACCCTCTATGCCCATGGATGCATTAGTGTTTGTCTCCACCATTGATGTAGTAGTAGAGACATCTTACTCAATAAATCTACCGCACATACAAGTATGTGTCACATTTGATAAATTCACCATAGGGATTTCTTTATTTTATGGAATCCTTTCATTTTTAATGTTCTTGGATTTTTACAGGTTGTGGGATCAAGAAATGTCAAGGAATGTCCATCGAGGATGGACAAGTCACTTGCATCACAAGTATCATGTGTAGAGTTAAATATTTCTTAAACCTCAAATTTGTTGTATTTATGTTATATTGAATTTTACTATTTTGTATTAATAGTTCATTATTATTAATATGTATTCACATTGTCGATATTTTTTCTAGTTTTAGTACTAGTCCTCTCCCTAGGCACCTTCTCATGACTTTTGAGTTACTTGACTCTAGGCCAAGGATTATTCCATCACTTTTATAGTCTGTGGGGGTCCATTTTCGCTCGCCCCGATTACCTTTCTTATTCCATGCATCCTGAGTGGATGCACCCACAATCCACCCATCCACACAACCTCTTCCATCACATCCATACACATTGGATACACTCGTATCCTACTCACCCTCACCACCATTTTCATATGCTCCATCAACTGAAGCTTCCATAGTAGAGGTTACCTCAGAGAAATTTGTACATATGAGTGATCCACCTGTCAGGGACTCTCCATCGAGGCCTGAGCTATTCATAGTGAGAAAATGTGTTGATGATAAAAAAATTATGTATCATGAATGCAATTTGTTTTATGCATATTTGTTTAAATTTCATAATTTAATCTTTGTAATTGATCCACGATGGCATCACCGAGAGATTATGGTCACAAAGGAGGGTAACACCCTCACGATTGTTCATACTATGTTCGGTGAGTTGTCTTATGTTGAAATACAAAGTATCATTTTGTAAGTCTTTCAATTTATTGTGGAAAAAAACTTATAACAATTTTTTTTCTTTGTGTAGTCTCTAGAGTGAGGAACCACACCTAGGCCCAAAAGTTAAAGGTTCTTCTTCGAGAAAGATAAGAAGATGAATTTCCAGGATGCTGCTGAGGATGGGGAGGGTTGAAGTGGTCAATGAGTGACTAATGATTGCCATTTTGTATCTAGGCCACCATATGAATGTTTTTTATGTTAGGGAAGTTGTTGTCGCTTTGTATATTGGACACAAGGTTCCATTTTGTAAAAAATGTACAATTTAGACAACGTTATATATATATATATATATATATATATATAAACACACACACACACACATATTTCATGGCATGTTTTTTTATGAATCTCATTGTTTCTTCATTTTATGTGTATGAATATATGAATTTATTTAATTTGATTAATTATTTTTTAAAGTGTTAATGAAGTCTATGAAAGTAAGAATAATTCATTTTTTCTAAAGTTATTGTAAATAATTGCATTATGCATTAAAAAATATCTTATGATGGAAAATATTACTAAGTGCTAAATCCATACACAATTAATTATTCGCATTACCTAATTTTGACAAAAGTATGAAGACCCATCCTAGTTAAGACTCTGGAAACCAATAATAGCAATCATGTAGGCTAACATAATCACAATAAAAATAAGAGATTTGAAATGTCACATTATTCTATCCAAAATGAATCATGGTTCATTATAATGCCAAATACAACATGTTATAAGGGTTTCTTAATACAAAATCAACACATAAAATATGAGTGCACAAAAAAGTCTTACATGAAATCAAAATATACCTCAAATTCTCCATTAATATTGCCAAAATGTTCTACAATGTAGCCCAAGAGGAAATATCGTAAATACCTTATTTCTCCACCCTTCACAATGGAGAGAGAGAACTATTATTTATAGAGTGGGTATCTTCTCTCATAAAATAAAATATTATTATTTGCTAACTAGCTCCATGAAAAGTCAAATAAATATTATAATAATGAATTATTTACATCTCTCCTCAATCCATGGTTGACCATGTTACAACATGTTGATATTAGCTTCTCCAAATAAATTTTCCCTCATCCAAAAAGAGTAGTATGCACCAAAAAATACTCATGAAGGGGAAACACCACCAAAAATAGGTATCAAGACAATTTGAATGCCAAGTGTCCACATGGAATGTTCCCTCCAAGAATGTACATCCATGCAACCACTACACATTTGTGAAATCCAAGGTAGCTAACTCCATGGGTGAATGTGCAAGATTCCATGTGGATGGGGCATCCACAAAAAAGTAGGTGATCAATGCCTAGCCCTTCCTTGCCTTGCATTTTCTTTCCTTGCTTGCCTAGTCTTTCCTTTCCTTTGCTTGACTTGATTTCCTAGTCTTTCCTTGAATTTTCCTTGACTTTCCTTTGCCTTTCCTTCTGTTCCCTAACCTTTCCTTCCCTTTCTATGTGTTTCCTTACCATGTCTTTTCTTGAATTTCCATGCTATGCCTTGTCATGCCATGTCATACCTTGCCTTTCCATACCATGCCTTTCATTTCCTTCACTTTCCATACATTTCCATGCCATACCATGCCATACCTTTCTATACCATGCATTTCCTTTCGTTCAATTTCCATGCCATGTCATTCCATGATTTTCTATTCAATGTCATAGAATTCCATTCCATTCCATTCCATGGCATGCATTTCCTTCCCTGCCATGTCTTTCCATTCCATGCCTTGACATGTCTTTCCTTGCCTTTAATTTCCATTCCATGTGTTTCCTTGCCTTTCCTTTCCATGCCTTTCCATGCCATTCCATGTCATTCCTTTCCATTTCATGCCATGTCATGGCTTGCTTTGTGATGCAGGAGCATCACCAACATTAAGCAAGCCAACGTGCAGACAACAGACAGCTGGACAAGCGCCAACGCAAATTTTGAAATTGCCTTGAAGTTGTTGCGCAATCTTAAATGAAGCCATTAAGAAGAAGCACACTTGTATAATGTAAACAGACCTTGAACCATTTTCTCTCGTCCTTAGTAGGTAGAATGCATTTATAGCAGTTAATGCAAGTAGGTAGAATTTAATTCTAGATTAGACAGTTTTAGAACGCAAGAGCGAAACGGGATATAGACACCCTCATGTTGTATTGTAACATAGATTGAAGCAACATTGTTGGGAAGAGCAAGATCCAGCAGAGAGTTGTGTAAGAACACCCATGTACAGATATTTGGATTAATACAAAGAGGTTGATTCAAATTCATGGTTTCGTGTTTGTTCTCTGTGAATTGATGTTGATTGATATGCTCATGAATGTTTGCTTCCTGTTATACATTTTCTTTATATGCTGTGTATATAATTTCATGTTTTGAGTTTGAAGTCTGAAAGGAAGGAGGAATGAGTTTCAATTGTTTCTCTATCTGAGAAAGAGTTCCTGTAAGGAGTGCAGTTGAAGTGACCGCAAGGAGTGCGTTGACAAAGGGTTCAGATAGGGTAGCTTTTGTTCTCATTTCCACAGAAGGTGCAGTTGGGCACAGGAGCCGTGCAAGAAGTGTGTAGGCTGAGTGAAGTCTCAGGGTTGTGGACCTGAGTGAAGCATTGAGAGACTTTTGTTACAGGTGTGCGCAGGGTCGAAGGAAATTCAACACTTAGGAAGTGTTTGAAGGTTGCCGCAAGGAGTGTGCACAAAATTCTTCTTTAAGATTCGACGCTGAGGGAAAGCTCAGGAGGTATAGGCCTTCGAGTAATCACCAAAGAGAAGAACATGAAGCTTGTGCCATGGAGTGTTTAGCAAGCGTTGCAATTTCGCGTCGTAGGTGGATGTGTTTGTGGAGAAACACTTAGCTTCATAGAAAATCATCAAGGAAGAATGGATGGTCGGAATTATCTGAAGAGGATTCGTGAATTTCCAAGAGCCGTCAGATCTCACAGGGAAGCAGGGGAGATATGGTGAGTATTCCTAAGAGGTTCAAAGCTTAGGAGGGGCAGGACCGTATATCCAATCCATAAGGGTTGTTGGATTTACACGAGGATTCTATATCGGGGTTTCGTGGGTGGAAGTCCCGTAAACATTGCAATGGGAATCGTGAAATGACGAAATGCGATATCCTGAAAGCCAAGAGGATCTGTGTGGGGCCACAGAGGAGTCAGCAAGTGGACAGGTCGCACACTATTTCGGAGTTTCGCAGAGTGAAATCCCAAATTATTTGCATTAGGATTCGCGATACCGAGGAGTCTGAAATCTCAACAGAAGTGACATGGCATTAAAGGTCAACCACACGAGTGTATCGGAGTTTTAGAAAATTGGGATTCGGGAGTTGGTGAGACAAGTTGTTCGACATCGCTAGTGCCGAAATCGCGATAAGGAAAATCCCGAAAGGGAAAGAGAAGGGTCAACGTTGACTGTTGTCGGGTTTCGGGGATTCAAGAGACCAACACTTGACCACTGGATTCATGAAGTTGTGAAGTCTGATCTCCCAAGTATAAAGAGGGGATCCCGTGAGAGTTGTTGTGGTGAAGATTTCCCGATAGGGAAATAGAAGAGTTGTTTAGATTTCTTCGGACCGTGGTAAAGGAAAGATCCTGTGTGCACGCCGACCTTACAACCTGCGGGCTAAGAGGTGGCAGTTTCGACGTCAGTTTGGTATCAAATCACAGAAATGTTATTTTCTTTCTGTAGTAGATAAGAAGAATTCACCATTCCGCCAAGGAGAAGGGACAGGCAAACACCCGATCCACGAGAGGAGAGGGAAATGCCGAGAAGAAAAGGCAGGCAGATGACATATCCAACCATGGAGAGAGAAGTGTGTGATCTACGAGATAGACTCGAAGACATGGAGACAACACAAAGACGCACAGTCAGTGTTGGGGATCTCAGTGATTCCGAGAGTGAAGTTGAGGATGAACGTGAAGAAGAAGTTACAACTGAAGATGCATCAAACGAATGTTTGATCAGAGCTATTGCAAGGATGGGTGCAAGAGCAAAGATGGACATTCCAGTTTATGAGGGAAACTTGGATGCAGAGGAGCTTCTAGACTGGATTAGAGCTCTAGACACATACTTTGACTATGAATATGTTGAACAGGATAAGAAAGTCAAGCATGCTGTCACTAGATTAAAGGGACATGCAGCATTGTGGTGGGATGAACTACAAGATGACAGATGCTTCAAGGGAAAGCAAAAGATCAAGAGATGGGATAGAATGATCGCAAAGATGAAGGCAAAATTCATCCCCAGGGACTATCAAATTACTCTGTTCAGGAGGATGTAGAACCTGAGACAGAAGATGATGACAGTGAAAGAATACACCGAGGAATTCTATAAACTGAACATCAGAGCAGGTCATTAGGAGAGCGATGATGAAAAAGTTTCCAGATACATGAATGGCCTGAGATATGATATCCAGGATGAGATGAGCATGGTAACCATCCGAACGGTGGAAGATGCTTATCATATGGATCTGAAAGTAGAAGAGAAGTTGAGTCGAAAGCAGAGTCAAAGAGGCCAAGGCAAAAGTCAGCCCAGAGGTAAATCAGTTGCCCAGGATAAATATCAGAAGCCCAAAGAGGACTAGAAGAAACCTCAGACTCGAACTAAGAGAGGTTGAACCTCACAGAGAGGGAAACATATGGAGCAGAGAGGAGATTATGCTGACAATAACACTTTTCCTCGTACTAGAGGTAGAGGAAGAGGAAGAGGTGGAGTAATAACATGCTTCACATGTGGAAAGAATGGGCACAAGTCTTACGAGTTTCTCGATAAAAATAAATATATTGGAGAAGCTCACATCACTGAGGCATAGAGGCGGGATGTTGAGGCCAAAGACGCTGAAGGCGGAAGATTGTTGATGATGCGGAAATTCCTTTTGACACCCGAGAAGGAGGTGGAGAGTTCAGTCCAAAGGACCAAACTTTTCCGGACTTCTTGCAAGACCAAGGACAGGGTATGCAAGGTCATTGTAGACAGTGGTATCACGGATAATCTCGTTTCAACCGAGATGGTAGAGAAGTTGGAGCTGGAGACGACTGATCATCCAATCCCATACAGAGTTTTGTGGCTACAAAACGCACCCCAGGTAACTGTCACTAAACAATGTTTAGTTGAATTTAAGATAGGAGGATATAATGATAAGATATTGTGTGATGTCATTCCAATGGATGTTTGTCATTTATTTCTGGGTAGACCATGGAAATATGATAGAAATGTGATTCATGATGGGAGAATGAACACATACACCCTAGAGAAGAATGGGAGGACTCACATGTTGCTTCCAATTAAGGATAAGGAGGTGAAAACGGAAATAAGAAACACTGTACTTCTCATGAGTGGGAAGGAAATTCTTACAGAGGTTAAGAAGAAGGAGGATCCACAGTTCATTATGGTAAGGAAACCAAATATTGTTATGACCAGCACAAGGGTGGATGATTTACCAGAAGAGGTTCAGGAACTGCTGGAAGAGTTCGTTGATATAGTAGTGGATGAATTACCTCGTTCGTNACAAGTCTAGGAGTTGTTCGACAAAGGTTTGGTCAGAGAAAGCTTGAGTCCATGTGTTGTTCCAATAGTACTTAGTCCGAAGAAAGAAGGAGGCTAGAGGATGTGTACTGACTCAAGGGCGATCGACAAAATAACCATCAGGTATATATTTCCATTGCCGAGGATGGATGATCTGATGGATTGCTTGAGTGGAGCAAATTATTTTTCAAAGATTGATTTGAAAAGCGGTTATCACCAAATTCGCATGAGAGAGGGTGATAAATGGAAGACAACATTCAAAACCAACGAAGGGTTGTATGAATGGCTTGTTATGTCGTTTGGATTAACAAATGCACCAAGTAACTTCATGAGGTTGATGAACGAAGTCCCGAGGGAGTTCATCGAAAAAAAATTCATTGTGTATTTGGATGAAATATTGGTTTACAGTAAAACAGTGGCGGAACATCTGAATCATTTGGCTACAGTGATGCAAAGGCTACAGCAGGAGAAGCTGTTGATAAACATGAAGAAATCATCATTCATGAAGACATAGCTCATTTACTTGGGATTTTTTATTTCCAAAAATGAGTTGAGGATGGATCTAGATAAGGTGGAGGTAATCAAGAATTGGCCATCGCCGAAGAATATCTTTTAGGTGAGAAGTTTTCATGGATTGGCTAGTTTCTACTGAAAGTTCATCAGGAATTTCAGTGGAATTAGTGCAGCGATGATGGACACAGTGAAGAAAAGACACAAGTCTTTTCACTGGATAGAAGAGGCTGAAAAGAGTTTTAATCTTTTTAAGAAGAAGATCATGGAACAACCAGTTTTGGTGTTGCCGGATTTCCAAAAGACATTTCAGGTGAAATGCGATCCAAGTGGATTTGCAATCGGGGCAGTCTTGAGTGAGGAAGAAAGGTCGATAGCATACTTTGGCGAGAAGCTGAATGAAGCGAAAGTGAAGTACTCCACATATGACAAAGAATTTTATGCTATCATTCAGGCATTGAAGAAGTGGAGACACTATTTGGTTCCAAAGGAGTTTGTCTTATACAGTGATAATCATGCATTGCAGTTTGTGACTCAATAGGAAAAGTTTAATCAGAGACATGTCAAATGGGTTGAGTACATGCAGAATTTCACTTTTTTTATTAAACATATTTCAGATACTGCTAACAAAGTTGTTGATGCTTTGAGCAGGAAGTGTTTGTTTTTGCAGGAGTTCAAAGTCAAAATGTTGGGTTTTGATGATCGCAGGAACATGCACGCAGATGATCAGGATTTTAGGGAAGCGTATGAAGCAGCTGAGAATCGAATTCTCAGAGACAGAAGCTTATGGATAGAATAAATGATCTAGGAAGGATTACTGTTTAGAGGTAATCAACTGTGTATTCTGAAATGCTCGATGAGGGAGAATCTGTTGAAGGAGAAACATAGTGGAGGAATGGCAGGACATTTTGGTCACGACAAGATGTTCGCAAAGCTGAATGAGTCATATTTTTGGTCAGGCATGCAAGCATATATCAAGAGATTCATGGACAGATGCAAAATTTTCCAACTTTCGAAGGGAAGGAAGCAGAATGCAAGGTTCTATCAACCATTTCCCATACCAGAGAGGTCGTGGGATGCAATTATCATGGATTTTGTATTGGGGTTGCCAAGAACACAAAGAGGTTGTGATTCAATCTTTGTGGTGGTAGATAGATTTTCCAAAATGGCACACTTCATTCCATGTCAAAAAACTAGTGACGCAACTCACATTGCGAATCTGTTTTTCAAAGAAGTCATTCGACTTCATGGGTTGCCAAGGAGTATCGTTTCGGATCGAGATACAAAATTCATAGGTCACTTTTGGAGGACCTTATGGAAGAATCTAGGAACTAAATTGTCATTTATTTCGGCTTATCATCCTCAGATGGATGGACAGACAGAAGTGGTGAACAAAAGTCTAGGAGACTTGCTGAGAAGCCTGGTGATAGAACACCACAACTAGTGGGACCACATATTACCACAGGTAGAGTTTCCCTATAATGAATCAGTTAACAGGAGCACAGGGCAGAGTCCATGTCAGGTTGTCTATGGCATGCAGCTGAGGGGAATTTCTGAATTAAGGGATTTAGAATAGACTGTGACTAGGAGCGCTAGTGCAGAAGATTTCGCAGAGGCGATGAAAGAACTTCACAGTCAGGTGAAGGAGCGATTGCAGAATTCAAGCCAGGGATATAAGCGCAGAGCAGATCAACATAGAAGACAACTTTAGTTTGAGGTTGGTGATTTGGTTCTGGCACATTTGAGGAAAGAAAGGTTCCCGAGAGGAACATATAATAAATTGAAGATGAAAAAAATCAGGCCATGTAGGGTCTTGAAGAAATTTGGGACGAATGCTTATGAGATTGAATTACCCGATGGGATCAGAATTTCTCCGATATTCAATATCTCATATTTGTACCCATATAAAGATGAGGAAACAGGGACTGAAGATGAGCAACCAGTGATCCAATGGACGAAGTAGATGCCAGTTGCAGAAAATCCACAGATGGAGCGCATACTAGACAAAAGAGTGACCAAGAAGACCAGGCGGAAAGAATACTTTGAGTATATGGTCAAATGGAAAAACCATCCAGTTGAAGATGCCAGCTAGGAGAACGAAGCATAGATCCAGAAGCATGCACAGACCGTGCACGAGCTCATGGACAGGAGCCCATGAATATTTTCAAGTGAGGGAGTATGATGCAGGAGCATCACCAACATCAAGCGAGCCAGCGCGGAGAAAATGGATAGTTGGACAAGCGCCAGCACAAATTTTGAAATTGCCTTGAAGTTGTTGCGCAATCTTAAATGAAGCCATTAAGAAGAAGCGCACTTGTATAATGTAAATGGACCTTGAGCCATTTTCTCTCTTCCTTAGTAGGTAGAAGGCATTTATAGCAGTTAATGCAAGTACGTAGAATTTAATTCTAGATTAGACAGTTTTAGAATGCAAGAGGGAAACGGGATATAGACACCCTCATTGTGTATTGTAACATAGATTGAAGCAGCATTGTTGGGAAGAGAAAGAGCAAGTAGAGAGCTGTGTAAGAACACCCATGTACAGATATTTGGATTAATACAAAGAGGTTGATTCAAATTCATGGTTTCGTGTTTGTTCTCTGTGTATTGATGTTGAATGATATGCTCATGAATGTTTGCTTCCTGTTATACATTTTCTTTATATGTTGTGTATATGATTTCATGTTTTGAGTTTGAAGTCTAAAAGGAAGGAGGAATGAGTTTCAATTGTTTCTCTATCTGAGAAAGAGTTCCTGCAAGGAGTGCATTTGAAGTGTCCGCAAGGAGTGCGTTGACAAAGGGCTCAAATAGGGTAGCTTTTGTTCTCATTTCCGCAGAAGGTGCAGTTGGGCACAGGAGTCGTGCAAGAAGTGCGCAGGCTGAGCAAAGTCTCAGGGTTGTGGACCTGAGTGAAACATTGAGAGATTGTTGTTGCAGGTGTGCGCAGGGTCGAAGGAAATTCAACACTTAGGAAGTGTTTGAAGGTTGTCGCAAGGAGTGCCCGCAAGATTCTTCTTTAAGATTTGATGTTGAGGGAAAGATCAGGAGGTATAGGCCTTCGAGTAATCGCCAAAAAGAAGCACATGAATCTTGTGTCGTGAAGTGTTTAGAAGGCATTGCAAGTTTGCGCCACAGGTGGATAAGTTTGTGGAGAAACACTTAGCTTCACAGAAAATCGTCAAGGAAGAACGTATGGTCGGAATTCTATGAAGAGAATTCACAAATTTTCATGAGCCGTCAAATCTCACAGGGAAGCAGGGGAGATACGGTGAGTATTCCTGAGAGGTTCAAAGATCAGGAGGGGCAGGACCATAGATCCAAGCCATAATGGCCATTGGATTTACATGAGGATTCTATATCGAGGTTTCGTGGGTGGAAGTCCTGTAAAAATTGCAACGGGAATCATGAAATCATGAAACGTGATATCCCGAAAGCCAAGAGGATCTGTATGGGACCATGGAGGAGTCAGCAAGTGGACAGGTGGGACACTATTTTGAAGTTTCGCAGAGTGAAATCCTGAATTCTTTGCATTAGGATTCGCGATACCGAGTATGAAATCCCGACAGAAGTGATGTGGCATTAAAGGTCAACCACACGAGTGTATCGGATTTTCGACAAATTGAGATTCAGGAGTCATTGAGACAAGTTGTTCAACATCGCGAGTGCCAAAATCGCGATAAGGAAAATCCTGAAAGGGAAAGAGAAGGGTCAGTGTTGACTGTTGTTGGGTTTCGGGGATTCAAGAGACCAACACTTGACCACTGGATTCGCAAAGTCACGAAGTCTGATCTCCCAAGTATAAAGAGGGGATCCCATGAGAGTTGTTGTGGGTGAAGATTTCCCGATAGGGAAATAGAAGAGTTGTTTATAGTTCTTCGGGTCGTGGTAAAGGAAAGATCCTGTGTGCACACCGACCTTCTGACCTGCGGGCTGAGAGGTTGCAGCGTCGACGTCACCTTGCCATGCCTTTCCATGCCTTTCCTTGCCTTGACTTGACTTGCCATGGTATGCCTTTCCTTGCCATGCCTTGCAATTCCTTGCTCACCTCAATACTATAATCATTTGTATATCACATAGCTCATATCCATGCATATACATTACAAATTATGTATGAGAATCCTTATTTTTAAATTAATGTTCAATTAAGAAATGTGTGTTTATTTACACGATGCCTTGCATATGTTATGTGTTAAATTGGCTCGATCGAAAGCGTATTTATAATATTTGGTGCCAACTGAAATGAAACGACGTGTCCCTTCATTTTTTTCTGGCCGACGGAATTCTCTCAGTCACCTTTCGGGCAAAAGATTATTTTTCGGCCAAAAAGCAAGGAATCAATTTATTTTCTACGAATTCCATTAGAAAAATATATTTCGGACAAAAACCCATGAATGAGACTGTTTGCAAGAGCCTGAGAATTCCCTCCAGCAAATGATCAAAATTTAGTTTCAAACTTGATACAACATTTGCAAAATTGAATCTACTTTCAATGGATATAATTTGTTTTCATTTTTATTATTTTTATCTAATTTTATTTAATTTTATAAAAAAATCAGTGCATAATATTTTTAGGTGACATTATGATTCAGTGAAATGAAATATCCAGAAAATACACAGTGGAAAATTTAGAAAAAATTATATTAAAAATCCTTGAACTATTATCTTCAAAATGGTATTTTTAGGCTTTACTTTTAAGTAAAACTTAAGATAGATACAAGGTGGGAGAAAACATGTGTTTAAAATATGCAACTTTTTCATCTTGGTCAACTTCAAAAATTCTATAAATTATAATATTCATGCACTATATTCAAAATTATAGTCATAAGAAAATAGATTCTCTATATATTGTTCCAGTATATTTTGTTTGTCAAAAACAAAATTTTAATAATAGATACAGTGTTGGGGGGAAATTAACTCATTATCGTTCCTTTCATTTTTAAGGAACATACTGTGAAACAATTTTCAAATTGAAACATCAAATCTGAATTAAAATAATTTGAAAAATAGTCGGTAGAAAGCTAACAAAATTCTTCACAAGTTTTTTTTAACTGTAAAGTGAAATTCTAAATAAAAAAATTACTTTTGTATACCGAAACTTGAAGAACTTGCGAAAATATAGTTTTGTTTCTCATAAAACAAATGAAATAGACACCCATCTTCATGATTTAACAAGTATACATAATTATAAACTACTATCCACATACCAAAGTTCCACATTTCAATTTCTATGTTTGAAAAGATCACAAAATTATCATCATCATAAAAATATAACAATAAAAATAATATCCTGCAACACATAAATAGATACATATGTATACATATCAAATGTTTATATGATTCTAACTAAACCCATAAAATACTAAGAAATGAATCACTAAGATAAGTAAAAATCAAAGTTCTAACCTTCTAAGGCCAAAACATAGGCTGTTACATCTACAAATCCCTAGAACACAACTATGATCGAAAATAGACTAATCCCTCATTTCATGTCTTTCCATGTAGCTTCCCATTTTAACCTATACAACAATAAAACTATATCATTCCATAACATTATGCAAGGAAAAATTCAAATCAAAATGTGGATTGCAATGAAACAAGCATCAAAAAATAACGAACATTTATTATCCCAAGAAATAAGAAACATTTTTTATAGCGACATATGAATTAACTTTATATCACAAATTTTCTTTCCATACAATGAATTGTTATTTCCATGCCATGCCTTTCCTTACCATGCCATGTCATGACATTCCTTACCTTGCCTTGCCTTTCCTTTCCATGCCATGCCTTGCCATTTCTTTCCTTTCCATGACATTCCATGCATTTTCTTTCCTTTCCATGCCATGTCATGCCTTTTCATGCCATCCCTTGCCTTCACATGCCATGACATGACTTTACTTTCCATTCCATGCCTTTCCATGCCATGCCATGAATTTCCTTGAAATGTCATTCCATGTCATCCCTTTCATTTCCTTTCCTTTCCATGCCATGCCATGCCTTGCATTTCCTTGCCATGCCAAGTCATGCCTTCTCATGTCATGACATGCCTTGCCTTTCCTTTCCTTTTATTGCCAAGACAATTCATGCCATGTCTTTCTAGTCCTTCCCATGCATTTCCTTTCCATTTCTTGTCATGCCCTCCCATTCCATGCCTTCCCTTTCCTTGTCATGCCATGCTTTTCCTTGGTATGCCACGCCATACCATGCATACCATTCATTTCCTTTCCTTGCCTTGTATTTCCATGCCATGTCATTCATTGCCATGCCATGGCTTGACTTGACATGCCATGCCTTGTCATGCCTTTCCTTTCCATGCCATTCATTTCCTTTTTATGCCTTGCCTTGACATGCCATGCCACGACATGACTTGTCTTTCCATTCCATTAATTGCCTTGTCATGCCATTCCTTGCATTGATTTACCTTTCCATTCCATGCCACTCCTTGCCTTTCTATGCAATGCCTTTCATTTCCTTGATTTGACATTTCATTCCATGCCTTTCTATGCCATGTCATGCCTGACATACCATACCATGACATGCCTTGAATTTCCTTTCCATACCATGCCATGACATGCCATTCCATGCATTTCCTTTCCTTGCAATTCCATACCATGCCTTTCGATGCCATGCCTTTCCTTGGCATGCCATGCCATGTCTTTCCTTGCCTTTACATGCCTTGCATTTCCTTTCCCTGCCATGCCATGCCATGCCTTTCATTGCATAAGGCATGTCATACATATAGATAAGTCATTAGTCATTCATAATCTAGGGGATTTGTAACCCTGATTGCAAACAATACAAGATAAAGTAAATTTAACCTTTTACGCTTTTTGGCATGTTGTAAATGGCTAACGACAACAGTCTAATCTTGAATAATGTAAAAATAGATAAGTGTTTGAGTAATATATAATCTATGCCAATATCATATGCAAATATTTCAATCATCGAGTTTTGATAAAATAAAATCATACAATGGGAAATCCTAGAGAGACATGAGAAAATCTGACAATGAAATCAAATCGAATCACCAAAAAGATAAGAAATGTGAAAGATAAAATTATTTAAAAATGAATTAAAAAAAAATCAAAGAAGGATAAATATTCCATATAAAGAATATTGAATCCACTAAAATATCATGCTATTATTAAAATAAAAAAAACATAATCAAGGTACCATAATCATCATTAAACCATGTGTATGCACATACATACATGTTTATCATCTATTATACATAATTATGAACTAGTATCCACAAATCAAAGTTCCACATTTCAATTTGCATGTTTAAATAAATCACAAAACTATCATCATCATAAACATATAACATTAAAAATAATATCCCGCAACACATAAATAGATCCATTATGTATCAATATCAAATTTCTATATGATTCTAACTAAAATGAACAAATACTAAGCAATGAATCACTAAGATACGTAAAAATCAAATTTCTAACTTTTTAAAGCCAAAACATAGGTTGTTACATATACAAATCCCTAGAACATGACTATGATCTAAAATAGACTAATCCCTTCTTACATGTATTTCCATGTAGCTTCCCATTTTAACCTATACAACAATAAACATATATCTTTCCATAACATTATGTAAGGAAAGTTCAAATCAAAATGTGGATTGCAATGAAACAAACATCATAGCAAAAGGAACAATTTTTATCCCAAGAAATAATTTTTTTTTTTCTAGGGACATATGGCTTAACTTTATATCACAAATTTCCTTTCCATCTAATGAAGTTTTATTGACATGCCATGCCATGTGTTACCTTGCCATGCCATGCCATGTATTTCCTTTCCTTTCCATGTCATGCCATGTACTTCCATGCCATGCCTTGCCTTTCCTTGACATGCCTTAGCTTACCATTCCATGCCATGCCATGACATGCATTTCCTTGCCTTGTCATGCCATGCCATGCCTTGTGATGCCATTACTTTCCTTTCCATTCCATTCCATTAATTTCCTTTCCATCCCATGACTTTCCATGCCTTTCCATACCATGCCATGCCATGCCTTGCCTTTCCATGGCATTCCTTGCCTTGACATTCCATGGCATGCCTTTCCATGCCATGAATTTCCTTGCCATGAATTTCCTTTCCTTGTGATGCCATGCCATGCCTTTCATTTTATTTCCATACCTTTCCATACCATGCCTTGTCATGCCATGTCATTCCATTCCTTTACATTCCTTGCCACGCCATGCCAAGTCTTGTCTTTATTTTCGTTGCCAAGCCATGCCATTACATGCCTTGTCATTCTTTCCATTCCATTCATTTGCATGGCATGCCATACCTTGTCATGCCTTGCCTTTCTATGCCATGCCTTTACTTTCCATTCCATGCCATGTGATGCCATTCCATGTCATTCATTACCATGCCATGTCATGCCTTTCCTTTCCTTGATTTTCCAAGCCATACGATGACATGCCTTGTCATTCCTTGCCTTTCCATGCCTTTCCATGCCATGTCATGTGTTTACATGCCATGCCATGCCTTCCCTTTTCATGCCATGTATTTCATTGCCTTTCCTTGTCATGTCATGCCTTGCCTTTCCATGCCATGCCTTCCCTTGCCATGCCTTTCCTTGTCATGCCATGCCTTACCTTTCCATGACATTCCTTCCCTTGCCATGCCATGCATTTCCATGCCATTCCTTTCATTTCCATGCCATGCCTTTCCATACCTTTCCTTTCCATGCCATGCCACTCCATGCCATGCCTTACCTTTCCATGCCACTCCATGCCATGCCTTTCATTTCCTTTCCTTTCCATTCCATTCCTTGTCTTTCCATGCCATGCCTTTCATTATATTTCCATGGCATGTCATGTATTTCCTTTCCATGCCATTCCTAGCATTTCCTTTCCTTTACGTGCCATGCCATGCCTTTCCATCCCATTCCATGCCTTTCCATGCTAGGCCTTGCCTTGTTGTGCCATGTCATGCGATGGATTTCATTTCCTTTCCTTACCATGTCATGCCTTGCATTTTATAGGTAATTTCATACATATAGATAAGTGTTATCTCATACATAATATAGGGAATTTTGAACACTGATTGCGAACAATTCAAAATCAAGTAAATTTAACCTTTTACACTTTTTACCAGGTTGTAAATGGCTAACGACAAAAATCTAATCTTGAATAACGTACAAATAGATAAGTGTTCGAGTAATACATAATCTATTCCAATCTTGTAAGAAAAAATCCCAATCATGAATTTTTGATAATATAAAATCAAACAATGAGAAATCCTAGAGAGACATGAGAAAACTTGACAATGAAATCAAATCAAATCACCAAAAAGATAAGAAATGTGAAAGATAAAATGATTTAATAAGGAGTTAAGAAAAACATTCAAAGGAAGATAAATATTTGTATAAAGAATATTGAATCCCCTAAACATTATGCGTATATTAAAACAAAAGAGTAGAATCAATGTACTATAATCATCACTAAACCATGTGAAGTCATTATTAAAACGTAGGTGAACGTTCATATCCATAAAATATCATTATTAAACAAGAGGTATAGGCATATTTCACTTAGGGATTGGGTGTGTATGTGGTTAAGGGTAGATTATAGGTTATGCCTAGTCTTAGATTAAGCTAGGGGGGTCTAGGTCATGGTCTAGGTCAAGATCTATGTCGTGGTCTAGGTCTAGTTCACAGTCTAGGTCATGGTCATTTTAATATAAATACTCGCATAAGTACTCCATTGGAAGAAGAAGAATAAATTAACACTCACCTTACAGGTGAGGCTACATTTCTTTGTTGCACATATCCTTTATTCGTTGTAAGCCCTACCTCTCCTTTAGAATATGCTTAGATTTCTTTGATGTCTAGTTCACAGTCTAGGTGATCGTCATTTTAATATAAATACTCGCATAAGTACTCCATTGGAAGAAGCAGAATAAATGAACACTCACCTTACAGGTGAGGCTACATTTCTTTGTTGCACATATCCTTTATTCGTTGTAAGCCCTATCTCTCCTTTAGAATATGCTTAGATTTCTTCGATGTCTATGAACAAAATAGTAAAACAAAACTCACTCATATTTATGGTAAAATATTTTATCAAGAAATAAAACAAATTAATATACCTACATACCTCCACCACCTAGAGAACCAAATCTCTAATCTCCTCTATGTTTGGATGTCATTATCATGTCTTTCTCCCAAACCAAAGAACCAACACTCTTATCTCCTCTTAGCTATGTCATTTTCTTCTCTATTCTATGCCTTATTTTCTCTTAGGTCCTTTTGTCACCCACTTATCCAACTTAAAATTAATTTAATTTTGATTTTAGGAACAATTTTTTTTGTCTCACGCTCTCAGTCCCATCCCTATCATTTTTTTAATTTTAACAACATTGTTGGCACACACCTTGATTTTTGTGCCTTTCCTTTCCTTTCCTTGACTTGAATTTCCACATGTCATGCCATGCCTTCCCTTTGAGATAGGAGAGGTTGAGTAGTGTGCTTGGCACATAAAAATGCTCAGCAAAAACGTGCATGTTCCCATAATGTTTATGCACTAAAGAGCATGTGAATTATAGGAACGTGCACATGTTCCTTTTTGGAAAGGATGAGTGCCCAACCTAAGGGATTAGTATTGAAATTGTTTTAAGGCATGGAGCAGTTTTTAGAGAACCAATATATCGGTGCAAGGGTTGTGGGGCCTTTAATGAGAGTTATATGCATAATGCACTTAGGGATCAAGTGTGAAGGGGGTTAATGTTAGAGTATAGGCTATTCCTACGATTAGATGGAGATAGAGGGGTCAGGATCATGGTCTAGGTCATGTTCATGGCATGGTCATGGTATAGGTAAAGGTCATGGTCTAGGTCTAGCTATAGGTATATGTTGTGGTTTAGGTCATGGTCTATGATCTAGGTCTAGGTCTAGGTCTAGTTCTAGGTATTTCCATGCCTTTCCATGCTTAGGTCTTTCTATGTGTAGGTCTAGGTCTAGGTTCTAACATGTCTAGGTCAAGGCCATTTCTTTCCTTGCGATGTACCAAAATTTTTATAGTGTGTGAGATTCTGCGAGGCAGAGAGAGGAATACATAGAGGGGGGGTAGAGAGAGAGTGTATAAGAGTGTGAGAGTTAGATAAAGGAAGACAAAGAGGTGGGGGGGGAGAGAGAAGAAGAAAGACAGTGTCAGGGATGGAGAGAGGAATATAAAGAGAGAGTGTGAGAGTGAGGTATAGGGAGACATAGGGTGGGTAGAGAGAGAGAGAGAGAGAGAGAGAGAGAGGAATGGGGGAGAGATGGAAAGGGAGTCGATAGAGGAAAAGAGAGAAAGGGGAAAGATCCTAGATGCAAAGGCCAATGAGCCTATTTTTGTATATGTAATTATGCAGATCCTTAATAAAAATACAACAATGTGTGTAGACAAACCACAAAAAAAGAGTTATGGGGGACTAAGCTCCACTAGAAAGGGAAAGGGAAGGGGGTTGAGAGGATAGGGAAAAGGGGCTAATCTTGAGGGCTTAACCCAAGGGAATATTATAATATATTCCTAAAAGACTAAGGTTGGACATAACATGTTATCCTAATTTTCTTTTGGGGAGGAATAAACTCCAAGTGGAGAGGAACAACCTCCTTGAGAGCCAAGTGTCATCCAAGATGCATGAAAATTTATGTGGTAAATTCCATCATTGTGGGGGTTCACTCTCACCATTCTAACCATTCTATCCATCCTTCCCATGCATGCACACACACACTCAAACACTGAGAAGGAATGCAATCAACCTTTTCTGCCATTGTTTAACCCTCTTGCATCATGAACCTCTATAACTAATTGAGTCGTCCCTTGCCTTACCCGATTTTTCTACTATGGTTACTTGCTTCACTTAAGTTATGGAGAGAAGAAGCAGGTTTTCAGGCCTATGGTTTGAAGAGATGGGTTTTCATGCCCATTGGTTAAAGAAGCAGGCTGTCAGGATTGTGAGTAACTCTCTCCCAGTGAGAGAGTTTGTTTGGGAAGTGATTTCTCCTGGAGGGAGTTCAACATCAGCTACAGAGCTTTAATAATTCTTGATCTAGCTTGTTGTTGAAGCCCTAAAAGGGAAGTGGGGTACTCGATGGACTATGGTACAATGAAAGTGTATATACTTTGGGTGGAAGAGACATGTGGGGAATGAGATTATGTGAGCAGTGGGCATAAGTAGGCTCCTTGGAGGGAATCCTTCTTGTTTCATTGTGCAGATTTCCGTAGTCTCAGCCTAGCCTAGGATTTATTTTATCCTAAGTGGATTTTAGTCGCAGCTTGGGGGTGACCCACTGCTGATAACTTGGAGCAACATGGTCTAAGGTTGGGAGGTTCATGGAAGGTCCGCACACATTCAATGGTCTTTTCATAAAAAGATATGTACCAATTCTATGTTAATTGTATGATGTGTATCTAGAACATGTGTTATAATGTTATGAGTATTGAATGTATAATTTTACATGTTGTGTTTAAGTATATGTCTGAAGTTTATCAGAATTGTAAGTATTTATTATAACTTTTGCATGAATATGTGTATGAGCATAATGTTTATGTCTGTTATAATTTGCATTAGATATATATTTATATAAGAGTTGGACAAACCATGATAGTTTCAAGTGGCATGACCCAACCTGGGTGGTTGGGTATGTTGGTTACATAGAAGTTTGGTTTTGAAGTGGTGGTGTGTCCCCGACGAGGGTGGATGGGGAATGTTACAATTTGGTAAATTAGGGAGAGATTGCACAAAAGGTTAAAAATATTTATTAGAGAAGATTAATTAAGTAATAATAATTAAGGAAAGGTAGTGTTAGGATGGGGAAAGGTGAAAAGACTAGAAGTTAATAAATTCATGAGAGAGTAAAAGAGGGTTACAAATAAAAAGTCAAAAGATATGAGGTTAAGAGGGAGAAATATTAAAAGTGGTAGAATAATATGAAAGTCATAAGAATTGGAGATTTAGAGATTTGGGGTTGTTTGGCTAACCAAATAGGTCAGGGAGGAAGGAGGTGTCAGATGTGGATGTTTGAAGGTTAAGGTGATGAATGATAGGTTTTCAAGAATGGATGAGTTTGTAGTTATCTTCACGATTGAACTTATTAGGTTGTTTTTCGATTTCAAGGGCTTCTTGAATGAGATGAGAGGAGTAATGAGGGGCAGGGGCTAAGATTTTCATTTGGTAAAAGAGTATCAAGTTCTTGGATTTAGTGAAGTGTTTGGCGATAGCATATTTAGACAGTCAATTATGGACAATGTCAACTGTATGTTCTTTAAGTCTAGCTTTAAAGGTTCTTTCAATTTGGCATATTTAGGATTTCCCACAAGAGCACGAAATATGGCAAACTCATAGATCAAGCATTGAGTCAGATTTATCTTTTGCAGTTCTGAAATGTTGCTTGAAGGTTTTGTGGGGTTTGAACATAGTTTTGGTATTTTTCCTTTCCATGAGTTTCACAATGTGATTGGTGATCCCTTGGATATAAGGAAGAGAAAGGAGAGCACATGGAAGAGAGGAGGATGAGGAGGTTTTTGTTATAGGTTTGTTGGCTGAGTGGAAGACTTGGTTAATTTGGGAGAGAAAGTATCCATTGGAAAAAAGGGATTTGGTTAAGTGGGCCTTTTCCTCTGCGAGGAATTGAAGAGTGGATATGCAGAGGGCCCGAGTGACCATGGTTTTAAGGACAATGGATTTTTGAGCTAGGTTATGATGGGAGATGGCATTGATATATTTGTCAATGTGAGTTTTCTTCCTGTAGACTTGGTGGGAGATAGAGCCATTAGGAAGACGAGATATGAGAATTTCCAAAAAGGGAATTGAGTTTTCTCTTTGGGTTTCAATCATGAATTGGATGTGGGGGGAGAGGCAATTAATATGATTAAATAAAGAGATCAGTTTGGAAGGGCCATGAGGACATATGAAAAACATGTCATCTACAAAACAGAACCAACATTTGGGTTTGAGAGGAATGTTTTTTAAGGCTCGAGACTCAAAATGTTCCATAAATATATTAGCCACGAAAGGGGAGAGGGAGGATCCCATGGATGTGTCCTCGGTCTTTTCATAGCAGACCCCCTTAAAGATGAAGAAGGTAGAGGAGAGGCAAATCTTGATAAGGTTAATAATTTCAAGGTCAACAAGATTGCTAATAAGGGTAAGGGATTCTGTTATTGGAATTTTTGGTGAATATAGATACCACATCAAAGTTGACCATAAGGTCGTCATCATCAAGGTGAAGATCATGGGTTTTAGCAATGAAATCCATGGAATCTTTGAAAACGGAGGAGGTTTTTCCAACGAAGCTTTGAAGCTTGTAGGCAAGATAACAAGAGAGGGCATGAGTGGGGGCTCCTATTGCACTTACTATAGGTTTGAGGAGAATATTTTTTTTCTAGATGTTGGGTTGTCCATAAATTCTGGGGTTTGGGGGTTATAAGGAATGAGGAGACTTTATGGATTTGGTAACCATGTTGGTAATGGTATTAATAGGAATTTTGGTTAAGGGTTTATAGGGAGAGGAAGAAAAGAGGTTGAAACAATTTATATTCATAATCTTGGTTGTCCACATTTAATTTTAAAGCAGGTGGAAAATGGGGTTGATGGACCTATATCAACTACTTTTACTTAAATGTGATTATTGCTAATATATAATATTTGATGCATCTAATTTTTTAAGAAAAAAAATGTAAGTAATTTTTTATCTATTTAATAATGTTACTTATTTAATAAAAATTAATATTTTTACTTATTATTTTTTAATATTTAATAAATTTAATATTTATTTTATTATCACGAGGTCTCTTGCAGACTGGCTCATACAGCTCCTGCTCAGGGCAGTCGGGTCGAATGGAATGTGAGAGATTTTTTTCTTTTTCCACGACTGTTCATTTCTGTTTTATTTGCATGCGTCGGGGTAGACATTTGTCACCCTCGGAACTGCATGCGTCGGGGTGGACATTTGTCACCCTGGGAACTGCATGCGTTCCATCCGCATGCCTCCCTGTACACACCTTTTCTTTTTGCTAGGAACTTAGGATAAAATAATATGCACATGGATTTTTAGGAAATAATATTAAAATGTTATTCCAGGCCTAAGCCCCTAGGCTTAGTCCATAGGCTCAACACTCAGCCCCTTTCCCACCTTCTAGCCCCTAGTTCCTTGCCCACTCTGTGGACGCTCAATTCCTCTTCATTCATTCATCGTGGTCGGTCTGCACCTGGCGGTGTTTATATTTTATTGATTATTCTTCATACATACAAGTACAACAACAGGCTCCTAGCCCTCAAACACTTAGGCTTCCTAGCCTAACAAACACATAAGTCTTCCGGCTTATACAAAACTTGGCTCACCAGCCTATAGAACACATTTACAATTCATTGCATATATCATGATGTGTAACGGGGCTCGGCCTTGGGGACACTACAATCCCCCTCCCCTTATTTTTGCACTGTCCTCAATGCAACTTTACATCGCATCTGCAAGTAATCTCATTGAATTAAACAGAAACATAATGAGATTACTTAAATCTGTAATAAACTTGGATTAAAATAAATATATCTGAATTAAAATGATGAATCAAAAAACATGAAACTCTTGCAAGAATTTCACAAAAATAATATACATACATAGAACAACAGTAGCTTATGCGAAAATATATGGAGATAAAAATAAGTTGACTCTAATTCTTCAATTCACAGTAAATGAGCAAATGATATTACAATAGAGAAGACCGAGGATGTGGACAATGACTAAATCAAATATATAATTTCAGCGGGAATTAAATGATATTGAAATTAACAATAGTTTTGATCACAGTTTATACGTTTATGACTAGAGCAGGTATTAAATGTTATTGAAATTAACAATAATTTCGATCAGAGTTTGTGTGTTTATTTGGCTGATTTAACTCTTTGAAATTAACACTATTTTTTATCATAGTTTTTATTTTTATTTTGCTGACATAAGTTTTTAAAAGAAGAAACTTGATCAAAATTGAAAATATGCGAATCAATAGCTATATTGAAATTTATTGTTAACGTGCAGCTTCCATAATTAGCAATCGCTTGGAAGCTTACAGTACCTGGTCTGTGTGAAGAACCAGAAGAGTTACCTTCAAAATTTGAGAAACGTTACCTTCAAAATTTTCAGATCCCGATAGGAATTAACTGACGCTGATATCAAACTTAGAAATAGCAGTGATGATTAGTATCTTTACCTGTGCAAGTTTTGTAAGAGGGATGCCTTCAGGATTCTTGTTACTAAGGTTGAAACCGGAAGCATATATATATGTGTTATTATTGGATACCTTTCATCTGGAGAGAGTTGTCTGACAACTTGCTTTTCTAGCAATTCGTTTTTTCAATTCAAAACCATTAAAATTGAATAAGGTAAGGTGGCTCAACAATTTACAGAGGGTCACAAAGGCAGAATTGACTCTGACTGTGTACTTGCTAAGCCGGTGAAATGCCCAAGGAATGGTCAGCATACTGAGGATAAACTCGTGGGAATCTAGATGGCCAGACTGGTCAGAATGTTGAGAGCCAGCAATGAAAACGGTGAGAAAGTTCAGCGTGCAGAATATTAAGAATAAGTTCATTGTCCTTTAATACTTGTTTATTTCTTTTATGCTAGTTTATTAAGAATACGTTCATTAATGCTTGTTTATTCCTGTTATGCTAGTTTATTAAGAATAAGTTCATCTATGCATGTTTATTCTTCTTTCTATCCAGTTTACTAAGAATAAGTTCATTATCTATATAGACTTGTCCTTAAATATGACGGTTTCTTGTAAGATTCCTTGTCTTTTTCTTGTAAGATTCCTTGAATATCTTTTAATTCTATTGTAATATTCCCTGAATATCTTTTAATATTTCTTGTAATATGTATTTTTTATTTTATAGAGATGATTGTGGGACATTTATCCATTTTCACTTAAAATATAATAAGAGAAATTTATATATAAATAAAATAATTTTTCTTTAATATATAAAATATTTTATTTTCTTCATAAAATTTAAGTCATCTAAAATAAATTTGTTGCAAATTTTGTTACAAGATCTTTTAGAAATAAATAAGTAGTAACATTGGATATCACATTCATATATGACATCATATGTATTTATTCCATTCACATGAATTTAATGACTTCAATTAATATATGTCATAGTTATCTAAGATTTAAACTCCAAGTTTAGGTTATATGCAAGATTGGTAAGAAAATTGTTAGGCAATTAAAACTCAAAACTTAAGTACAACCTAAGATTGAAAATATAACATTATGTTAGAGATGGACAATAAGACTTCAAATTGGTAAACCAATCACATTTGTTATAAAAGTAATTTAAGGGTGAGTACAAACTAATGATGGTCTCTCATGATGGGGTAGTGACAATGCAAACTTCGAAAAACAACAATCTATTAAATTGGAGAGATTATTCAAAGTACTTTTACAATGAATTTGAATATGGTGTAACAAGTTGAAATGTAGGAAATTGAATTATCTTTCCGAATATATAATTTTTATTCATAGACATTGGTATAACTAGGTCAAATTTGATTTTTTTTTATAGTGGTATTTTATTTTTCCAAGAAAATATAAAGTATATGTTTGCAGGTGTTGAGTGTCTTAACCATGGAATTTAGTTCCAAAAACATATATACTTGTAGAAAAACCATTTTTCTTGTGTCATGTATTTTTTGTAAAATTTTAATATGAATTTTATATTTTTTTTAAATTATCAAAGTCAATAACAATGTCTTTTATTAGTATAGGCTTAAAGGGTCTTAACATGATCAAGATTTTATTTTTTTTTCGGTCTCCTCTATAACTTATTTGATAAATGGTTAACCCGAAAAAACGTTATATCATAAATAAGAGAGGTATGTATTCTAGGATTTTGATATATGTGAAGACAAAAATAGAATAAAAATAATAAACAATAATAATTTTAATATATATATATATATATATATGTGTGTGTGTGTGTGTGTGTGTGTGTGTGTGTGTGTGTGTGTGTGAAATCTGCATAGCCAACTCGATCTATGTCTATAATTTCGTCAACAACTGAATTGTTTTACCTATAGAAAAATAACGTCAAAGAGAGAGAGAGATAGAGATATAGATGGGTATTCACAAAAATGAAGGTTTTTATGAATTTTTATACTTAACCACTAAGTTTTTAATCCTGAACCTAAATCTAAGCCAACCAAGTTAGCATACACCTTGTCAATTCCGTCCAAAAATTTTGAATTCAAACAAGCTCGCACGCACTCTAGGAACACGTGCGCGCTCCTAAAAATCAATTCCTTCCTTCTCCATCTTGTTAGGATATTTAGACACATAGAAGTTAGTTAAGATCTACTTGGTCTAATGTGTCGTTAGGTAAAAGTGTGTTTCTTAGTGTGTTTATTTAGTATGCATTAGTATGCATTTGTAGTTAGGAAATTTGATGGTCACGATATGTTCCCGACATAAAGTGATTTGACAGTTCGTACTCTCATCGATATTAACGACCATTGATCCATGGCTTAACAATCGATTGGTCCATGATCTCTATTTAAAGAGCATGGCCGGTCATTTTCTGATGATCGATTGTTAGAAACTCTCATGTAAAATCTCTGTGTAATCTTTTTCTTTTGTATTAATAAACTGTTCCAAGTGGCCTCATTGGTTAGGGCCATGGATGTTTACCCATAGGGGTTCTACCACATGAAAACATCGGTGTTTTGATCTTTGATTTGGTTATGTGAGTGGTTACTGAAGTTGTTCCTCCTTTGTTGGAATACATGTGTTGTCAAAGATGGTATCATAGCCTGTTTGAAGACCCGCTCTTGTTGTAGATCAAGATCGTGATGCCAAATGTTTAATCTACATTTTCAGTCATTTTCGTACAATTCTGGGCTGAGAGGACTATTCCATTGTGTCCAAAGCATTCATTTCAGTCAGGAACACTTTTCATTTCACTCGAAAATGTTATTGTTTGCCCAAGGCATGGCCATTTCAATCAGATCCAGAGGTATAAAGATTGAATACGCAATTTTTTAATTTTTGAAGAGTATCATTTTGGTTTTATTTCGGTTTTTTATTATTTATTTCTGGGTTGCTACTATTTTACATTTGTGTATGTTCTTTTCCCCGCTCCCTATGTGATATTGGAAAATAAAAACAGATAGAAAAAGGTGCATCTTCTAGGTAAGTTAACCGAAATCTAACCCTTGTTGTTATTGAGAAGTGGAAAAATTTTTCTTGTGTCAAAAGAGTTTTTTTTAGCACGCTCTCCAAGGCCATCTTCAATAACAAAAAAAACTCTTCCTAAAAAATACAATATGTTTTGTTAGACCATTTGGTTAAAATTTTATTTATTAAGTAAGAGGTCTTGAGTTCAAGTCTCTCTTTTGTTACTTTCTTTGAAAGAGTTCATGCTCAAATTGAAAAGTGTATTTCACTTCAAGTATAAAAGTGAATCACTATAAGTATCTTTAATATTTTATTTTAGAGTTATTTATTTTCCATGTGGTTTTTTTTCTATAAAGTAACTTCATTGTAAAAGTGATCTCCACTTCTCTTTATAAAAGTGGGTCACTTCATAAAGAAACTTACACTATCATGTGGTTCTTTGGTTACCGTTTATGTCTTTTTTATCACATCCAAAGTTCATTTTCAGTGCCGGTTTTTTTTTTTAAACCACACAATTTTTCGATATCTTTTCATCCAGATCATCAGTTTCAGTTTATAAATTCATATTATCTGCATATTTAGTATGGATTCTACAAGTAATCTCTTGTTTACTAGCACAAACTACTTCCAACAAAAATCTCAAATGGAAGATTTATTAAGATGTAAAGGCTTGTACCAGATTAGCTTAGGAAAGGAAAAAACACACACTAATGATGATAAGAAAGTCAAATGGGATAATAGGAGTGAAAAAGCATGTGGAATAATAGGAATGTCCATCTCTCCTGATTTAAGGCTCCACCTTAAATAAATTGATAATCCCAATGAAGCTTGGGAAAATATTGAATTTGTGTTTGGCAAACTCAATATTATTCAAGCACAACAGCTATAAAATCAAGTATTGACCTTAATTCCAAGTGATTTTTCTTTCCTTGGAGACTATATATCTAAGTTTAAAACACTCAGAATTTTATCTGAAGAATGTGAGATAAAAATGGAGGAAGAGAGTTGCATCTATCTTATTATTTCTAAGTTAGGTAGTGCATATTATGTGTTTGTATATACCTTTTATGCCATGAGAGAGGCTCTAGGGAAAGATTATAAAAAACCCACTCTTGAGTCCTTTTGTGTTTCTTTGATTAGAGAGGAAGATAAACTTGTACAACTTGGAGTGATAAGCGGTACAGGTACCTCCAACAAAGCTTTAGTTTCCCGACAGAAAGATAAACCCAAGTATCCCAAGAAGAAACATCCTTGCTACAACAAAAAGAAACATAAGGGTCCCAAACCCGGTCAGACAGCTTCAACTCTTAATGGTGACAAAGGATAAAAATATTAAAATAAGAAGACTAACAAACATTGCAAATTTTGTGATAAATATGGTCATGATGAATCCAAATGTTTCAATAAGATGGCATCTTTAGAAGCAGCGATGAAGAAGCACAACATCAATATTGATTCTACTAATTCTTCTTCTTCTCATGGACATGCACTTTCCTCTTATGTTTTCTCCTTCAATACAACTTCTACTTCTTCTTTTGATGATTGGCTTATTGATTCAAGAGCATCTTATCATATGGATAAGAATAAAGACATATTTTCTTCTCTAAATGAATGTAACACCAAGAAATTATTTGTTGGTGATGATAGATCTCTTAGTGTTGTAGGATCTGGAACAATTCAAGTAGATAATGGTTATTTCAATGATTTATTATGTGTTCCAAGTCTTTCTTGTAACCTTCTATCAATATATCAAATCACTCATTTAGGCGAAGGTAAAACCGTAGAGTTTTCACCTTAGCAAGTTGTAATCAAGGATATAAAAGATCCTAGGAAATTTCTTGCAACTGGAATTGCTAAATATATTACCAGGTTGTACAAGTTTGACAACTTTGGGTCATCATCTTTTTCATTAGTTTTTGTTTCTCATAACGATGACTTGAGCAAAATTTGGCATGAGCGCTTTGGTCATCTAAACTATTGCTCATTGAAGGAAATATGTAATCAACAGATGGTGACTGATCTTCCTCCTGTTTCATGCAGAGATGGTGTTTGTGTCATTTGTGTTCTCGAAAAACCTCATTGGTATAATTTGGAAAAACATGCCTCTTGGCACACCTCAGGCCCTTTGCATCTTGTTCATAGTGATTTGTGTGGTCCACTTTCTTCTCCTTTTTTCTTTCTGGGTGCAAGTATTTACTAACTTTTAGACGTACTTGGGTTTACTTCTTAAAACTTAAGAGCAAAGATTTTGACAATTTTTTGGCCTACAATGATCCGGATTTATGTAGGAACACAATGAAATACAGAAATACACATAAACGCAGAGATGCAGCGGAAATAAGACTTCATTTCATTAATCACAAAATGACTGAAATATGCTTACAAACAGAATGTAAACAAACTAGCTAAGGCGCTGGTAGCTTATCTCTGAGAAGAGATGTGGCTACTACTCGCATCCATGAGAAGATGGTTACAATGAGGCTCGAAAGGCCTTTTTACAATAGATGGGAATACCAAAAGATTTTGACAATTTTTGGTGCACAATGATCCGATTTCAAGGAATCACAATGAAATACAGTAATACACATAAACGCAGAGATGTTTGAAATAAGACTTCATTTCATTAATCACAAAATGACTGAAATATGCTTACAAACGTATCAAACAACCATTGGCAGCGCAGCTTATCTCGAAGAGACGGGCTACTACCGCATCCATGAGAAGATGGTTACAATGAGGTTCGAAGGCCTTTTACAATAGATGGGAATACCAAAAGTCCTAGATTAAAGTCCCTAACCCTAGGAGATGAAGCCAAAGTCATGTGGGTCTCCGCTTAAAAGTGTTGGTGCATCAACTTCTGGTCGTAACTTTGGCACACGATCTCCGTTTTATGCATGATAGTTCGCTGGAAAGGTATCGTCGAGGAGATTAATTTTAGATATCATTGAGAACCTAAAATCTCAAAAATCCCATTTAGGCCCCCGTATTCCTGGCGAAAACCTACTAAAAATAAAATCGCCAAAACGGCTGTAAAATTGTTTTGAGCCATTTGAAGATGTGGGTGGTATCCTCGACATCCACCTAAATCAATCGTCCCCCTTTTGGAAGTAGTGGTCTCCATTACATTGAGTTCCCTGGTGAGGGGGAAAAGCATCGCTGAATTCAAGATCTTGCGGAGTCATTGGTCTTGTTGGAGAAGTCGTCATTAGTTTGTGGAAATCAGCCACTTAACCTCGGTATCGGAAGATTTGACCTTTTTAACCGGCCCCGGCTCTTTAGATGATCGTAGTGCAAAAGGAACTTGCTTTGTTGCAACTCGTCAACTCCACTTCCGTTGGATAGGTTGCGCCGGGTCAAGCCGTGGTGGTCGCGATCCTTCTGCTCACCCTTTGAATAGATTATGAGAAGATGAATTTTCTAGTATGAGATAATACATTGCAACACTTTTTAGGTAGAAAAATAGTTGGAACTACCTCCAGTATCTTGTAGAGATGACCCCGCAGTGTCAATAATGACACCATGGGGTCATGACTCATAGATAGTATGGTTTTTCCACATATTTGGTTGACCCAAGAGAACATCACGACATCCAAGTAAGCAACATCACATAATACCTCATCCTTGAAGTGCCTGATGTCGGGATGACAATCGCATTAATCGCTATCATATGAAGATCTCAGCCCTGGCTTTGCCACCCAATGCTATATGGTTGCGGTTGTGGTGTTGTTGGCAGGTCTAGCCACTTTATGACCTCTGCTTAGATGAGGTTTTTCCGGCTTCCGCCATCAACAATAAAATGTAGGGGTCCCTTCACCCACATCCGGAATGAAAATGCGCCCCTTCCGGATCTATTGGTTCTTCCGTTGAATTGCCGCTGTCACACAATAGCAAAGGGGTCCAAGGCCGATGATATGTCTTTACCGCATTTTAATCAGATTCTAAATTAGGGTTCTGGCTATGTCTTGATCCCGCGCTCACCACGACCTGCTTTTGAGCGACATTCTTCGGTAAGTTGTGCCGTGGGCTGTGGAAATCGCACCATTTTTCTCTGTCCTTCTTTGTGTTCTCGTGACCCTTCTTTCTTGTGGTTTGACCGGTTTTTGGAGATTGGTTTGTTTGGGTTGTTCAAGCACTTTGGTTGTTGTGGATTTTACGTGACCAACTCCCGCTTTGTTCCGTGCTTTAAATTACCGGTTTTAATAAAGATATCGATAGGGCGACCGAAAAGTGATGAGATGTCCGCAGTGTTCCATTCTGCCTTGATGTATCCTCGTAGATCCCCACGGTATTTCGTAACCAAATGTCGCTTAGAGTCTTTAATACCCAGTTTGGTGCGGCGTATGGAAGGCATTGGTGAACTTCCCTCGAACTTCTTTGGCCCCCTCTCTACCAAGTAAAGCAGGGTCCATCTCTACGTATTGTTCCTCATAGTTTCCAAATGTGGTAGTACTGCTCCTTTACCGCGTCCACAAAAAAATCCTAGGTGGGATTGACCCCATATATTTTAGAATCCTTTATGGAACTCTTCTCCCAGCAAGTTTCCCAACCAATGTTTGACATGGGAGAGCCCAAGGAGTGCAAAGGTGATCTTTTCCTTGTCCGAAAATTATGAACGTGAGAAATAACTTTCTAGCATATTTAACCATTTATCTAGGTATCCGTATTCATTTGACCTTCAAATATGGGAATATCAAAATTAACCTGCACTCCTGAAAGGTGCAGGTGCCTCCAAAGTGGTCGCTGATGAAGATGTGCCCGGCGCTATCTAAGCAGCGCTGGAAGGGATGTGGTACCCTCCATCATTTCCTTGGCCCCTCCGTCATGGAGAGTCATCAAATCGCATCGAGCAGGGATCGCCTCATTCGGCCAATTTTTTTTTTCCATTGAGGGTTTCTTTGGTGGGCGAGAGCAATTTTCCTCAATATATACAAGCTCAAGACCCAACTTCATAATTTCTAATTTCACTGGGACATGCAATCAAAAACGCATCAAGAGCAGCCTATTCTCGACACCACTCCATCCGCATTTTATGTAGGAACACAATGAAATATAGAAATACAATATGCGTAGACGCAAATGGAAATAAGAAGACTCTACTTCATTAATCACAAAATGACCTAAATATGCTTACAAAACGTATCGTAAATAAACTAGCTAAGGCGCTCGTAGCCACCGAGAAGAGATGCGGGTCGCTACCGATCCGTGAGAAGATGGTTGGCAATGAGGCTCGAAAGGTCTTTTTACAATAGGGGATGGGAATGCCAAAATTCTATACATCCAAAAACCAACCCCTAGGATATGAAGCGCCAAAAGTCAGCGTGGGCCTGCTTGGGGTAAGTTATGCATCAATCCTCTGGGGTCAGAATCTCTGTATTACCCATCTCCTCGCTTTTAGGTGTGTGATAGCTCGCTGGAAAGGTATCATTTAGGAGAGATCTTACTTTGGGGATCAATTATGCCTTCAGATATCATTGAGAACTTCTATCTCTAAAATTCATTTAGGCCTCAAATGGCCCCTGGTGAAACCCTGCTAAAGATAGTAAATTGCCAAAAATGGCTAGAAAATTGTTTTGAGCCATTTGAAGATGTGGGTATTCCCATATCCACCTAGATCATACAAGGCCCTTTGTAGAAAATAAATTTGGAAATCAAATTCAAAAGATAAGAACATATAATGGAGGCTAATATGAACAATACCTTAAGCTACCGCGTAGCATACATGGCATCCAAATGCAACACATTGTTCCATATACACCACAACAAAATGGTGTTAATCGAGAGAAAGAACCATGCATTAAAAGAAATGGTTAATTGTATGATCCAATCTATGGGATTAAGTCTAAAGTATTGGGTGGAAGTAATCAACTATGCAAATTACATGGTCAATCACACTCCCAATTTAAGACTCTTTAAAAATATAACACCGTAATCTTTGAGAAATGAAACCGTGATGTAAGTCACTTCCATGTATTTGTAGGTATAACATGGGCTCACATTCCCGAAGAGAAAAGCAGCTGCATTGTTCTAAAAGTGAGAAGTGTATATTTTGGTTACCCGGCGATGTCAAAGTTTATAGACTCTTCAAACACATTGTAATGAAATTATTATTATAAGAGATGTTAAATTTTAAGAAAATATCTTGGACTACGAGCCTAATTCAACATTTACACCATCTTTGGTTTGTGAACCATATTTGGCATCTATGCCATCTTATATTCCCAACTTTTCTATCAGTGATCCTATTATGGTTTCTTCTTCATATGATGATAGTGGAGGGATGAAAATTCACCTCCACTTGCTCACCTTTCTCCGCATGATTCCTTTGAACATGAACCAATACCAATTCCACCGCTTCCTAGAAGGGTCCATCTAACATGAGAAGTAGTTGGTGGTATTGTCGGTGATTCTTCATATTAGCATCGAACGCGTTCAAAGTTCCATTGAGCCTCTTCTCTTTTGGATCAAGTTTTAGAGCCTCATGATTAAAATACATTTTCTTAAGATTTAGGTCATCCATATTGTGATACATAAATGAATGAAGAGTATCGCTCAGAATGGAAAAATGATAATTTTGGATCCCACTCTTCCAAAAGGAAGAAAACTTGTCATATCTAAGTGGGTCTACATAACTAAGTATGCATTTTGTGATCAAGTGTTGAAAGACACAAGTATCGCATTAGTTTCCAAAGGATTTTCCCAAGTTGAAGGAATTGGATATAATGAACCTTTGTCCCCATCGCCAAAATGAATTCCACCCACCTTGTTCTTTCCCCTTGTTGTCTCACACATAAATGGGAGGTCCATCGATGGATGCAGCAACTGCCTCTTGCATGGATATTTACAACAAGAAATCAGATGGAACAACCTATTGGCTATGTCCAAAATGACTCTAGCCCTTGTTTTGTTGCCTTGAAATATGTTTATGGTCTTAAGCAAACTCCCCAAACTTGGTATGTCGAAATGGACAACTCTTTGTTATTGACACTGGATTTTATAGATGCCACCCCGATCCTAATGTCTATACCAAGAAAGTAGGGAACCATATCATAACTACTTTTCCTTTTATGTTGATGACCTTATGTTTACTAGTAGTGACTCAAACATTTTAACCATGAAAATCAGCCTTAAGAAGAAATTTGGTGTGACTTAGGATTTTTGTACTATTTCATTGGCCTCCAAGATTTGCAAACCAATGAAGAATTTTTTCCCAAATTTGGCATGCTTGTGACCTTCTCCTTCATTACATGGATGATTGTAAACCATACCCTTCTAGTCTGGAATCATGCTTACTACCACATGTACTTCTCCAAAAATTGATGCCATAGTGTAATCACGGGCTTAGTTGGTAACCTTCTATACTTGACTCCATACCTATCCCGATCTTTCTTTGTTGTTGGTATTATTGCCCAAGATATGCAAACATTCCATGAAAGCCATTTACTCCAGCAAACTAAAAGGATACCTCTACCCAAGGTCCTTGGTACAATTCAATTTAGGATACATTATAGTTCAGGGTGGACTCCTTTATTATTGGTTTCACTTATCTTCGCATTGAGCAGAACCTTGATGATCATAGTCTTACCATGTTAAGCTTTAGCCTTGGTTCAACACTTGCCACTTGGGCCTATAAGAAACAATGTACCATTGTGACCCTTCTTCAACACAAGCAAAGTGCACCGACAAGATAAAGGAAAACAATGTAAATGTGAAGCCTTGTGGATTTGACAACCTTTCAAATTTTGGATTCGGGTAGCAACATCTAACTAGCCTTTGGTGAAAATCATAGTTCCATCAAGCTCACAACACCTTATTTAATATCGCATAACAAGAACACCGATACATGTATTAAAGCCTATTTATGATCGTTATTAGCGGCCTTTTCCCCTATTGTAAGATCGTAAACATTTCATAAAGTTCCCATGTATGCTTCCAACCTTTGATCTAAATTTAAAACCTTGATACCCACGACCTCTCCCATTGTGTCATTGTAAATCCCATTCCATTTTAACACCGGTCCACGTCTCACCGTATTTACGCATTTTCTGAAATACCGATGGTCATGTTCCCCGGTAACCACGTCCATAACTCGCATTTATCCGGCTTCACCCAGACCATCCATAATCTCTATCAGCATGGTCACGATCGATGACTGACTGACAAACTTTGGTAAAATCTCTATAATATTTTATTTATTAATAAACTACCTGCGGTCGCATTATCGACGTTCGGACGACGGAAAACACCGGCAGCGATCTTTGATCGTTATGTATTACCGACATGGTCGTCCTTTGTTAAATACCGGTTGTCGAATATTTATCCCCTCGATTCTAATTTCAATTTCACTTCACCCCTACACTCGGCATAAGACCGATACGCGAAATATTTATTAATCAGCAGTATTGAGAGACCGAGTTTGACCCACCTTGCTGCCTTAAAACACCCACCCTCTATCCCCCGACCTCTCTCTCTCTCCCCTATCTCTTCCACCCTTTCTATCTATCCCATTGTTATTTGAGTTCACCACATTTTTCCCCTTTATTTCTCTCTATAACCCCCCCTCTCATCCAATCTCTTCCACTCTAATCTTCTAATATCTTTATTTCCAACAAAATATGTTTCGTCGGTTCGGAACGGAATTCTGCTCCTAAGAACTCGAGTAATTTTGTAAACCGATGTATTTGAAATTTATATTTAACGACAAAGCCAACATATGCCTACCATAACGACCCGGAGTTCATGCACGATAATGATCAAAATTTTAACGAACAGGCATCCCCACATAACCCGCTCGGTGAAACGGTTGCTTCAAGAAAAATGTTATTCTGACTTTGATAAGACAAAATAGATCGTACCGTAAACAATACCAATTTTAAACATATAAAATCTACAGCTAACCCGAGAAACGAATTTAGCCAATAACCGAAAGATTTGTCAAGACAAAGATATAGATCGCCAGACTCACAAAATGGTTTTGGCGACGGTAGATCGAACCGAATCCAAGAAACCAGCATACACCCGTCAATCCCGCAATTTTATCCAAACAAGACACCGAACATGTACGTTCCTGTAACCAATTCTTCCATTCCGAGCATCTTTTCCTCCCCTCCCAACATAATTCCCCATCCACCTCAGCCCTCTAATTCTTAATCTTTTGTCTCTCCCTCACCGAGCATCTTGAAAGATGACATAACAGCATAAGAAAATACCGGCAGCTTTTTGACCCACCTTTACACCTGAATCTTTAAGACCCTCCCTCTATACCCCATCTTCCACTCTCTCTCATACACACTTTTGCGTCGCCCGCTTCATCCCTTAATTCTATCTCTCCACCAGACCACCCTTTCTCTCCCCATTGTTAGTCTGGTTTCTTTCTCTCTCTTTCTCTTTTGTTCCTCTCTATGTTCCCCCTCTATGCACCCAGACCCTTCCCATTCTCTCTAATCTCCTCCCTATTTATAATCTTTACCCCCTCTTTCTCCATCTCTTTCTCTGTCTACCGTCTCACCCTCCATGGTTCTCCCCCATCCCTCCCTTCTATCTCTACCCTCCTTTTCCCACTCTCCCCTCACACCCCACCCCCTCTCCCCCATCCCATCTCTCCTCTATATTCTATCGATCTCTCTCCCGATTTACCTCTTCTACCCACCTTTCTATTTTCCCTCTTCCCTCTACACTCCCTACACACTCTCTCTATTTCATTTGCACTTCTCTCTCCCTCCCATTAATAATCTCTTTTCGACCATCCCTGAGCAAGTTCCCTCTCTTCTCCCCTCCCATTAATTTAACAAACCTTAATTTCTGCACTTCTCCTCCCCTCTTTTATCTTCTCCCTCTATCCCCAGACTTTACACCTCCTATCCCTCTATGTCTCCTCTACTCTCCCACACTCATATACATACATTTGAGATCCCTCTATGTTCCTCCCACTTTAACACACCTGGCCTCACTCTATGTCCCTAATTCTCTCTCTACCTCCCCTTTGCCCACTTCTTCCTCCCCACATTCATATGACACTCACTCTTACATCTCCGACAGATAAAAGCGAGATTCCACCCACCCTTCTTGTTCGAGATCCCTCTTCCTTCTTAATCGGCCTTTAATTTCTCTGACCGGTGGTTCCTTGTCCAACCTCTCTCGATATTTTTGCTCTTCCTCACACTTATTCTCTAACCCCGCACGATCTATCTATCCCTCTCTCCCATTATTCTCCTCTCCCACTTTACCCACCTCTCTTTCTCTCTCTTCCACTACTCTTTTCCCCCTGATGATCTTTGCATCTCTTTTTCCCTCCCTTCCCCTCTATATCCTCCTTCCTCTGCTCCACTCCCCACTCTCACTCTCTCCACCCCTCTCCCTCCCTCTCACTTATCCTCCTCATTTCTCTCTGTTACATCTTACCCTCTTCCCGACCTTTCTCCCCCTTCCTTCTCTAATTTCTATCGACCCCTTTAAATTCTCCCTTCCTCGAGATTCCCCCCTCCCTCCTAACTATTCCTCCGATCTTTTCTCCCTACATCTACTACCTATTTATCTCTCTCTCCCACATAATACCTTTCTCTATATCCTCTCCCTCTCTATCTCCTCTACTCTCTCTCCCATTTATCTCTACCCTTGGCTTTACCTCTCTATCTCTCTATGCTCCTCCTCTACAATCATTCTCACTCTCTCTCCATCCCTTCCTCCTCCTCTATCTCTCTCTTCCCCAATTCCTCACACTCATTCTCTCTCTCATACATATAACCCTCCCACTGCTACATCTCCCATCCTTCTCTCTCACTCTAACCACTCTCTTTATCTCCTCTCCTCCTATCACACTCAAGCACTTCTTGTCCAACCCCCTCTCTTTTCTCTTTTGCTCTTCCCCCTCTCACACTCACACATTCTCTCTCTACCCCCCTCCTCTATCCCTCCCTCCTCCTCCCATTATCTATTGTTTCTCTTTCTCTCAAGACATTCCCAATACATCTCTTTCTCTCCCAGGTGTTAGTCTCTAATTTCACTATATCCCCTGTCTCCCTCTCCTATAATCTCCCATTTCTCTCTTTATATCCTTGAGCCCCTTCCCCATCTCCCCCTTCCTCCCTCTCACACTTAGTATCACTCTCTCTCTCTCCTTGTTTTTAGTCTCACTATCACTCTCTCTTTTCCTTTCTCTCTCTCTCCCTCCATTCCTCCTGCTCTTTTCCCCTAGTTCTACCTCCCTCTCTATCTTTCCATCTAAAGTCAAGGCATGTCTCATAACAAATAAATGATATGTCCAATAGAGAAATGTATCCTCTCCTATAAGATGAGTGTTAATTTTTTTTTCTTCTTCCATTCGATTAGTTAAATGAGTACTTATATGAACATTACCATGACCTAGACCCCCCTAGCTCCATATAATCCTACACATAACCTATATTCTACCTTTAACCCCATGCACACCCAAGCCCTAAGTGCAGTATGACTATACCTCTTGTTTTATAATGATACTTTATGGATATGATTGTTCACCTATGGTTTAATAATCATCTCACATGATTTAATGATGATTATGGTACGTTGATTCTACCTTTTACTTTTAATATAAGAATAATATTATAGTTGATTTGATATTCTTTATTCACAATCAATGTTTGAATCCCTCTCTATATCATGGCTCTTTGAGTCTCTCCCTCTCTCTCTCTCTATCTCCATCCATATATTTCTCTCCCTCCTCCATCCCTTTCCCTCCCCTCCCCCCAACCATCTCTCCCTCTCTCCTTACCTCCAAGTATCCTCCTCTCTCTCTCTATGTCCTACTTTATCTTTCCCTTTGTCCCACCCTCCCACTATGTCGTGCCTCTTCGTCTCCTACATATTACGACCTCTTTCTCTCTCTACTTTCTTTTAGTCTGACTCTCACTCTCTCTCCCACCTCTCTCTCTCTAACCCCTCTTGGTCTTCCTCTCCCACCCTATAACACTCTTAAAAAATCCATATCTATCCCATTATATCTTTATCTCTTGCATATAACCCCCTCTCTCTCACTCCTTATATCCCCCTATCTCCGCCACTCTCCCAACCTTTATCTCTTTTCATCTATCTAACCCACCTTCCCTCTTTCCCCCCCCTTCCTCTCACTCTCTCACTCTCTACCCCGCCTCTCTGTCTCCCTATTGCTCACTCTGTTTTTCATCGACTCTCCTCCTCTCACACTCTCTTTCTTCCTCTCTCTGCATCCCCCCTTCCTACATCACAAGGAAATAAATGGCCTTGAACTAGACATGTCAAGACCTAGAACTAAACCTGGACATTGAAAGACCTAGAGCACAACCTAGACCTACAAAATGGCCATGATGTAGACCATTACCTAGACCATGACATATATCTAGAGTTATATTTATACGATGATCTATAGCGTGATGTAGACCATGACCTAGACCACTACATAGAGCTAGATATAGAGTTAGAAGATGACCTAGATCTTGAAATACACCATGACATAGACCCTCCATACTCTCATTATCCCACTCTCTAGCCCCCCTCTCCCTATCCTTTAGTCTCTTTTTCTTCCCCTCTCCCACTCTCACACTTTCTTTCTTTCTTCATCTATCTGCATCCCTTCTCCCTACATCACAAGGAAAGAAATTCCCTTGAACTAGACATGTCAAGAACTAGACCTAAACATAGACATATAAATACCTAGACATGGAAGGAATTGGAGCATGACCTATACCTATATGGTGACCATGAATTAGATCATGACATAGTCCTAGACCATGACCTAGACCACAACATATAGCTAGAGATATATTTAGACGTGTTATCACCATAACAATTTGGTATGGACTACAAATTTCATATTTAGCAGAGGGTTAAAGTAGTGTAGAGATATAGCGTGATTTGGAGGATCGAGCTACATCTGGCAAATCAAGGCCAATATAGCAGAGGCGCTAAAGGTGGGGCTTGACGGACCATATATCATGGAGCGACCCAGATCAATGGCCAAGACCCATATTGGGCAATGAAATAGCACGAGGTTTAATTATGTGAGAGTGGGTAGGGGAAAATACCGTGGTTTCTTTTCATGGATGCATGGTGACACCAGAGGTACATCGAGGCAAAAATAGGTCTACTCAAAACTAGTTTTTAGAAACCCCGATATCATAAGTTGATGGTATTATCACCTGCGAAGCTGCATTTTATTTTTCCAAAGCAGATTGTCCTTATGTTATCTTTCCACTCATATTTTGATAGTTTTTCACCAGCTCCATCAAGCTCCCATCACCTAAATCCTTCACCCAATGGATCATCGAAAATAGTCATGTACTCCATGAGTAAAAAATTGGAAAATATCCCAAGCCTATACCTAGCCTTAATTCTTATCTAAATCCCTTAGTTACATCACTTCATTCATTTATCCCCTTAGATTCATATTCCATTTTTCCCCTTATATTCATATTCCCGTTGGAAATAAAAAAAAATATTGATTTTATTAAGCACCCTAATCTTATCCACAAAGTCATGTGTTAAACCTCATATGCCCAAAGTCCTTAGAAAATAGAAAAAGGGGGTTTATTATTATTAATATAAATATTTTTATATCAAAATATTTATATTAATATTTAATCCAATATTTAATTTATGGAATCACGTGAAATCATATTTTGGGCACTAATCTCAATTTATAATGCGGAAAAGTAAAAGGTTGGATGGAGGGCTCACATACATATCATGGATTGAAATAAAGAGGAGGTTAATTATGTGAAGGAGTGAATTTCAACAACAAATATGGAATTTCTAATAAATGAAATTCCTCCTCGCGGTCAAAAGGTTTTACAGAGGTAAGATTTAAGTTTTACAAGTTAAAGACATTAATGCTTATTTCCATGCAAAAGATTTAAATGGGAAGATGCACGTGAATGAAGACTTGGATAATTATTTATCCAAAGATTTAGAGAAGTAAAAGAAGATAAAAGGTATTTTACCAAAGACGGTAAACTGGAAAAAACACATAGTAAATGTTTTTTCATAGTGAAACCATAAATTGGAAAAACATTACATAGTAAATGTTTTTTTACAGGGAAATGGTAACAGTAAATGTTTTTTAAAATGAAATGCTGAATTGGGAAAACAAGACATGGTTTTAAAAACCATGGGCATGAATTAAATTATGGAAATTTAATTCTACCGAATAGAAAAATATCTGGGAATCATTTTTATTTCAAATATATTATTCCCAAATATTTAATGAGAATATGGATAAATGAGATTAAATTTAAAAGAGTATAAGTGACATTTCAAAGAGAACATGGGATGGAGCGTCACATGAATCTGTTGGGATCATGAAACGTTTTTTTTCTGAAAACTGTCATTTGTAATCATTGTAGATGTTGAACCATTTCATTTCAGTTATTGTAATCAGTTACACACTGAAGGAACTCGAATTGTATAAGTATTAGAGGTTCTGAGTGTATTAATGGTGGAAAAAAGTGCAAGGGAACAATTCTGGTGGTTCTAGACTCTATTGTAATTTTTCTTGGACTGAATTGAATACATATGCACGAGCATTTTGAACTGTTTATGAAAAGATTCTAATAGCTATGATATGAGTTTTGTCCTCCTTCATTGTTTTTATTTTTTGTGTTCTTTAATTCCATTTGCATTTTCTTCTATTTAAATTGGAAAGTTAAAGGCCCATAATTCATCTTATGATGCTCTTCTCTTAAGCAATTTAAACTGTGTAATTGTCTTCTTAACTAGTTCAGAATTCATTTTATTAATGCTCTGATGTAGTTACTTGTTTTTCTCCTTTCCTCTTACACTCTACAAATCTCAATTCACAACTCTGATTCATTGCCTCATTTAGCTTTTATCCTCTAGAGAGTTCTACCTGTTGATCATTGGTTTCATTCATTTTCATAAATTTTGACTCGATAGCCTTGTGTCTTCCTCCCCTTCATTGCCAACAAATTTATGAAAAACCTCCAAAACAAACCAAATCTAGCCACTGATTGACAAAGAAATATCAAGTAACATAAGAGAGCCCTCTCTGACTTGAGAAGGCTAGTGCCTTAGCTCTAAAGATGGCTGAAATAGTTACCGCTATTGTTTGTCTATTCAGCCAGACAGATTTACAGAGTGCTAACATTTTGGCGTCGTTGTCGGGGATGAAATTGAAAAATTTTCCCTGGGAAAGAACAACATGGTTGAGTTCTAAGGTCTGAGAGAAACTGACACTTAGGAACATATTGGTTGTATTCCTCCTCCGGTGACTCCATACATCAAAAAATTAGTTTGAAGGTGATTCCACTAATAAAAAAATCCAGAAATTTAAATTTTCACTGGCGAATCCACTCTCAATGAAAAATCCAGCTTCCAAAACATCATTGGCGACTCCACTGTCCGAAGATGAGTTCAATATCTTCAAGGTATTCTCCTATGAATTGATCTCATATTCCTGTCTTTCAAAATCGCATTCCTCACATAAATTGGCAAAAATATTTTCCTAAATTCAAAGATGGGAAAGGAAATGATGTTTCCTTGCACTTGATTAGATTTCACATGCACATATGTAAGATGAGGGTTGAATTTCATGAGGATTGTTTGATGAAAATGTTTATGGCTACTTTAGAGGGAAAAGTAAGATTATGGTATGAAGGTTTAAAACCAGACAACTTATACTCTCTTAAAGATTTCC
>SNQJ01S0010594.1:134489-152994 GCA_010110895.2 Picea sitchensis | reverse complement strand
ATTAAAAAGTCACTTTAATAAAAGAACCACTTAAACAACTTTATAAAAACTATTACAAAGTTAAGTGCCTAGTAGTGTAAATATTAAGGTAACATTCGCATACAAGACAAAACATGCAGAGTACTCGTTGTCATATCCATCATCTGGTCCCATCACACTGTGCTCTGTAGGAGCTTCCTCTGAACCTAGAGCCATCCTCAACACCTGCACAGAACTTGAACTAGAAGATCTTCTCTTGACCACCTCCCAGAACCCTGAGCTCACTTCATCTTGAGCATCGGTTCGATCAACCTGGCTGAGCCTTCTACCAGTACTGAAAAGAGACTCGCTCTATTCTCTCAGAATGCAAGACTGATACCTTGGTGCCACCGTAGTCTCAAAAGCATCCTCGTGCTTCTCATCCAATGTTGAATCATACATCAAAGGCTATCCTCTCAACATATACAACCTATTCATCCGGTTACCGATCAATTGCAGCTCTACCGGGTTCCCTTCCTGCCTGTAGATAAAAACATGTTCTCTCTTGAACAATACACAATATCTTACATCCTCCAAGGATGAGACTGAGATAAAGTTAACATTCAACCCTGGAACAAAGAGAACTCCATCAAGCTCCAAGAGTTCCCCAAACTCGAGTTGGAATCTGACATTCCCAATTCCACGTAGATCTCTCGCCGTACCATCTTCATTTACCACCTATCGGCCAGGACCAATCTCTGTGAAATCTGGGAATACCCACCAGATTCTTGTCATGTGGCTAGAGGCTTCTCTATCCACAATCCATCTAACATCACCTCTGAATCATCCGATGTTGACACTGGAAACTAGGGTCACCAAAGAAAATTCCCTATCGAACTTTGAAGTAAATTCCCCCATGGTTGTTGTAGCAGTTATCTCAGGCCCCTCTAACTCCTTCTTCTTATTCTTCCTCTCAAGACAATTAGAAGCAAGGTGCCCCAACTAGTTACAACAATAACATCTGACTTTACTCAAGTCCCTTCTGGAACTTACTTTCTTCTCGCTCCTTGTAACAAGAGAATATTCTCATTATCTTTGTTTGTCTTCTATTCACCGCTCTGAGATATTTCTCGGATCTCCTCCTTAGTGAAATCATCCCACAGTCTTCTCCAATATGGTAGATTATCACGTCCCACCACGCACTTCACGAAGACCTCCCAATCTTTAGTGAAGCCATTTAAGGCTATCCTCACTAGCTTAGAATTCGTAATGATCTCTCCAACAGCTGCTAGCTCATCTTTAACTTGAGTCGCCCGGGTAAGATAAGAAGAGACATTCTCCTCCTTACCCATCTTGGTATCATGCAAATTATCCTTAAATTCCATCTTCCAATTCTCTTTCTTCGCCTCGAACAAGTTCTTAAGTGCATCCCACATCTCCTTGGCAGTATTTTTCTCAACCAAGTGTGGGATAAGGTGATCCTTCACCCCATCCAGAATAATACTCTGAGTTTTGGCTTCCTTGGTTTCATGCAAGTCCAAAGCAATAGGATCTATTGCGGGAGCTTCTACATCAGAGTTGACATAGCTATAAATCTTGTTCTCTTTGATAATGGATGAAAAACGAACCTTCCACTGTAAGTAGTTGGAAATTCCATCCAACCAATCCTCATATCTAATGCTTGTAGCCATATTCCCTATCACAACTCAAAGAAAACAATCACACCATTTTGTCCAAATATCACACTGCCCTCTGTCACTCAGATCCCAAGCTCTGATACCATGTAGGATTTTAATGACAAAAATCAGCAAGCTAATATTTTTTCAAACACTTAGTAACCTAGAGATAATTGTTTTCATACATTTCAGAAATGCATAAAACCCACATTCAGAAATTTCCATAAGAAGAAATACACATTGCTAAGCAAAATATGCAGCGGAAATACACAGTGGACAACAACCCATAACTCACAGAAATTTAGGCAAATGTCATGGAAAACCCCAATGTGGGGAAACCCAACGAGAGAGAGAGAGAGAGAGAGAGAGAGAGAGAGATCTCATTATTATGCTTAAGGAAAGTACATATCAGCAGCAAAATAAAATTTCCAACCAAGGAAAATACCTCACAACACAAAATCTGTCCCACAAAAATCTGCCTTATTTTTCTTGCCAAAATTGTACCGTTGTCCGACCTCTTCCATACAACATTTTCCGTCCCCATAGTCACCTGTACAGACTGTTCCGTACGAACCAAAAACAACCACCAAAATATGAAAACCACTTAAAAAACCGTGTCAAAAATCACCTCAATTTTCGTGCCAAATCCATATGATTGTATGGACTGTATGAATACATACAGTATGGCCTCCCACAATAGAAAAATATTTCGGCCAAAAATTCACATTTTTTTTTGTCGAGAATCGTGTCCTCTTTCCTTGAAAAATGTGCCCTCTATGTTGCTCACTTTTGTCTCTCAAGAATGCTCATAAAATCTCTCTAACTCTCCTCTCGATGTTCTCTCTCGACATTTGACATGTCTTGCACACTACCCAATGCATTCTTTTATAATCTGAAAATGACATCCCCCCCAAGTGTCTTTTCACCTTCCCCAACCTTAAATCCAAAGGCCAAGATCAAGGGTTATGATCCATTCCCTCCAAAATGTCTCATTTAAAATTAAAGTAAATTTCACTTTATTACATAAGTGCTTTATGAAAATAAAGTCACTTTAAAAATAGAAGGTACAATTTGTTAAAAAGTCACTTTAATAAAAGAACCACTTAAACAACTTTATAAAAACTATTACAAAGTGAAGTGATTGGTAGTGTAAATATTAAGGTAACATCTACATACAAGACAAAACATGTGGAGTACCTCCCGAGCTAAAAATATAGTAGTGCCAAGCACACCCCACCTCATCTATCTCATGGACAAAAACAACTGTGACATCTTAAGACAAAAACAGCCTGCATAAACAGGTTTTACTTATTTTAGTGTTCTTATTAGATTCATAGAGATGTTTGTGCTATTGCCAAACCATTGTAGGATAAATTGGAAGAAAACTTTGTCAAGTGAAATTGGAATTTCTTTTTGCATCTACTTGTGTCTCCTTGGAATTGGAAGACACTTTCTTCCAAGTGCAATTGGAATTTTAGTTTGTATCTTGTGTCTTCTTGGAATTGGAAGATAAATTTGTTCAACTGCAATTGGAATTGTTGTTTGTATCTTCTGGTGTCTACTTGGAATTTGAAGACAATTTTTTGCAAGTGGATTTTGAATTCTTGTTTGTATCTTCTTGTGTCTTCTTGAAATTGAAAGACAAATTTGTCCAAGTGCAATTGGAATTTTTGTTTGTATCTTCTTGTGTCTTGTTTGAATTAGAAGACAAATTTGTCCAAGTGCAATTGGAATTGGAATTATTAGATGTGTCTTCTTTTGTAATACAAAAAAAAATTCTCCACTTGGTTGTGTAATATTACATAGTACAAAGAAAAATTTGCGGTGGGTGTTTGGAAGCTAATTTTAATCTTTAAACATGGGGAACCACTGAATTCTAGAAAGAAATTCCTCAAGCAAAAAGAAACCGATCTATAATGTAGAAGAAGAATGATCGAGATTATTTTTGGCATGAAATGAGAGTGGATATTTATAACAGAAATGTATCAGATGTGCAACCATAAACAGATATATACACTAATACACAATTTTCTATTAATGAGCAAAATTGTACAAAGACTGTAAAATACAGAGTGAAAGACTCACTAGAATGGTGGGAGCTTATCTCTGAGAAGAGATGTGATGGCTACTCACATTCGTGAGAAGATGATTTTACAATGAGGATCCAAAGGCCTTTTTATCATAAATAAAATCCAAAACCCTAACCCCAAAAGATGAAAATCCAACAGTTTTGTGGACCCTATTTTGGGTAGTTTGTTGTATCAACTTCTGAGGGGTGCAACTTTGGCGTACGATCTTTGTTTGGGGTGCACGATAGCTCGTTGCAAAGGTATTGTTGAGGAGATTCATTTTGGGGGATAAATTAGAGTTTTTGGCTATCATTGAGAAGCTCGATCCAGAAAAACCTTCATTTAGGCCCTCAAAATGGCCCCAAAAGTTAAAAACTGCTAAAAATAGTAAATTGCCAAAATTGCCATAAAATTTCTTTGAGTGAGTTGGAAAAGGTGAGTGGCCACCGATATCCACCTGGATAAGAGAAATATAAAAGGAAAATTTATGTATGTCAAAGAGTAGTCTTTCAGAAGAGGCAAATCCAATTTCTAATGGAATAGATGATGTTATTGTTTCTCCTCCATCACTAGAAGCAAAGCGCAAGAGTTTATTAGAGAGAAATCCAAACAATATATCATCAAGAAAATGTTTTTTAGATGACCATATGATGGAGGATTTCCTTAGAGTTGATTATACAATGGATAAAATTAGAGAAGAAACTAATGTACAACATTGTGGTGAAGAAGGTTCTGTGGTGCAATCTCTTGTTGGACAGTCAAATGTTCCAGAAACTAAAAAATCCCATGTCCACTCTCCTCCCATAGTTGATCCATTAGTGAATTAAGGGGAAAGAACTGCAACATTGTTAACTCCACAAGAGGGAGTTCAAGAGTGTCAGAATAGGGGTTCACCGTGCCTACCTAGATTGAGAATTATGTGATGAACAACTCCTATTCACATTCAAATTGATGAAAGTTGTCTAGCATCGCTAGAAGGTAAGTTACCTAACCATACTATTCATTATCAATATTATAAAATCATTCAAGAATATTTTAAACCAAAATCCGATGCTACTAAATGTCGATTATTTTTATCTTTGTTGAAATATGTAAGTTTGATTGTTGTTAGGAGAATTTTAGGCATTAAAACAGTCAAAAGTGTAGAAAGAAGTCATCATATTTTTATAAACCTTTTATATAATTTTCAAATAATTGGTAAGAAGTCTCGTTCTAAAGACAACAATGCAACCTGATGTGTCTTTTCCTAGTCAATTGTTAGCAAGATCACAAGAAAACATTTTTTCCTACAACAAACATCTCACCTCTTGAAATGAAATGTCAAAACCCTTACAAAGTATTCTCATAGACGAGATATCCTCGACACAGGTTCCCCAACAAATTTGTGGGCCTTCACTAGAAGGCTAACTCGTTCTGACATGGATTTAATTGGAGTAGTTAAGGGACTACTTCAACATTTCTGGCATGAGAACACAAGGCCTTCTTCCAACCAAAAAAATGTACTAAAATTGAGAACGGGATCTAGGGACCATGAACCCAATATTAAAGATTTTCTTGACATTACACAACCATAATTGTATGAGAGATTCAAAATAGTACATAGTGCACTTAACTAAGGCCAAAGATATTTCCATAAATGCAAGCCTTCATATGTTCAAATAAACACAATTTGTAACATGTTTTGTTGTATATATCACATTGGGTATGGTTATTATTATCACACACACACACACACACACACACACACACACACACACACATATTGTTTTTTACATAACACCCTTTTGTAGGAATACCTACTTATATTTCCATTGTCATCATCTAGAGACTTTATTCACAACATATTGTGTACAAGGCAAGAGGGTTTTACATTTTATAAAAAAACATGCTTCGATGGAACATGCCTTAGGTGTGGTGGAATGACATTAATGAGCAAGTGAAACCATGTAAGCAATGAGTATGAATTGGGGAGGAAGGAGGTTTCCTTGAAAAGATTTAAATATGTGACATATGATATTGATGCAGGATAGGAAAGAAAAAATATGCAATTGGTTACTTCCCAATTACAAGTTTGTGAATTCATGAAGGAATTGTCAAAAATATATGAAATTATGTTCATCATCTCCATGTGGCTTGATGGCAGGATGAGCATTTTAGAATATGAAGAGATACATTTCATGTTGGTATTGTCTTATCAGTGGTTGATTTTGTTGAGAACTACACCCTTCAACCGCAAAATTAGATTCAAAATCAATATTCTCACTCAGAGAAGGTCAAAATAATGGTACATGTCATATACATGCATGGACTAGATAGTAATGAAAAAAACATAGTTATATTGAAAGAGTATCACTTCTACATAAGTGATGACCGGTGCCATGAATTAGCATACGCACAACATGTTTTTCAGTTCTTCTATAATCACCTTAAGGAGAAGAACATACAGATGGATTAACATTGCATTTGGTCAAATGGTTGTGCAAGCTAGTTCAAAAATTCTTGTGTATTTCAACGGTTGTGTATGTTGCACTAAAAAATAAAGGTACCACACATTTGGAACTATTTTGAGTACAAGAACGAGAAAGGGGATCATGATGGAGTAGGTGCATGCATAAAAATAGCATTACATAAGAAATAAATGAAGTTCACTACTACTTCCCTCATTTGAGATGAAAAATCCATTTCTGAATGATGTTCTTTAGTAATGGGAGAGGGAACAAAAACCCGTGAAGACCAATGACACAAAAAAGGACATATAGATAGATATTTTTTGGATGTGGTTAATTTAGATCAATCACAGTGGTATGAACGAAAATCAATCTAGGGAACTCATGGATTCCATTCAGTTAGAACATCAGACAATGCAATAGTGGAAATATGGACTATAAAAATCTCTTGCTTCTATGGTCCATGTAGTAGTAATGAATGGGATGATTTTGAATTGACAGATTGGGTTGATATATTGGATCGTGTATCACTACCCATTGGTCAATGTATAACTTTGGAATTATCCCAATTGGAGGACCAATCAAGTATTTTAGCAGATTATGATCATGTCTCATATCTCGTACTACCAGGTTCATTGAATCCTTGTATTAAATTTTGAATAACAAGAATTAATGTTTTAAGCTTTGGTCATTAAGTGGACTCACAATTTGTCACTCTATTTTTTGTAGGGAACATATATGTAGTGGTTTCCCCAAGAGATAATGAATGGGACATTGATTACTGACTGGAACGATGCTCAGAGGGAAAGTAGATCCTTATGCAATTAGTAATAGACTCCGAAAGCATTGAATTTTCGATTGGGTTGATGGTTATTAAAGGAGAATATATGACACGGGATGAAATAATAAGAAATAAAGGTGGTTATGTATTTCAATATTATAAACTAGGTTAAGTCGTATACCACTTTACAAACATGGTTATTGGTACAAACCTCCAACTACAAAAAATCCCAAGAAAGAACTCATAAAACGTATGATACTTCTTACCTTACTCTGATCACGAGAAGTTAATGTAAACCATCAATATTAGAAGTGATATTGGTGGTCTACTTCAATGACCATATAGTTATGCAAAACAAATAATTTTGGCTTCATTTCGACTACTATTAAAATATTTGTAATGTTGTTAAAATATACCCATGCCATGCCTTTCTTTTCCATGCCTTGCTTTTCCATACCTTTCTTTGCCTTGCCTTTCCTTTCCATTCATTCCTTTACTTACCATTCATTCCTTGCCTTACCTTTCCTTGACATTCATGCCTTTCCATGCCATGCCTTGTCATGCCTTACTATGCCTTGCCTTGCCTTGCCATTTCATGCCTTTCCTCTTCATGCCTTTCCATGCAATGCCTTTCCATACCATGCCATGTCTTTCCATACCATGCCTTTCCATTCCATGCCTTGTCATGCCTTCACTTTCCTTGTATTGCCTTCACTTTGCTTTCCTCCCTTTCCATTCATAGCTTTTCTTCCCTTGTCATTCATGCTTTTCCTTGCCTTTCCTTTTCATTCATGCCTTTCCATGCCTTCACTTACCATGCTACACCTTCCCATGCCTTTCCTTTCCATGCCTTCACTTACCATGCCATGCCTTCCCATGCCTTTCCTTTCCATGCCATTCCATGCAACGTCTTGCATTGCATTTATTTTCCATGCCTTATCTTTCCTTACCATGCCTTGTCATGCCTTGCATTGACCTGCTTTTCTTTCACTTTCCTTGCCTTCACTTTCCTTTCCTTCACTTTCCATGCCATTCATTCCCATGTATTTCTTTGTCATGCCATGGCGTGCCATGCCTTTCCATGCCTTTCCTTTCCATGCTTTTCCTTTCCTTTCCTTGCCTTCAATATCCTTTCCTTTCCTTGCCATTTCATTCATTTCCTTGCCTTTTATTTCCATTCCATACCATTTCTTTCCTTTCCTTGACTTTTCATTCCATGCCATGACTTTCCATTCCTTGTCATTACATGCCTTTTCTTGCCCTTCATTTCCATGCCATTCCTTCCCCTACCATTCATTTCCATGCCATGCCATGCCTTTCCATGTCTTTTATTTCCTTTCCATGCCATGCCTTGCCTTTCCATGCCTTTCTTTCACTTTCCTTACCTTCACTTTTATTTCCTTTCCTTCACTTTCCATGCCATTCCATTCCATTCCTTGCCTTGCCATTCCCTTCCTTTCCTTGCCATGGCATGTCTTTCCCTTCTTTTACTTTCCCTTCCTTCACTTTCCATGCCTTCACTTTCCTTTCCTTTCCTTCATTTTCCATTCCATGCCTTCCCATGCCTTGCCTTTCCATGCCATGACATGTGTTTCATTTCCTTTCCTTTCCTTCACTTTCCTTGCCTTGCCTTAACCTACCTTGTCTTGCCTTCACTTTCCCTGCCTTTCCTTCACTTTCCTTTCCTTGCATTGCCTTCACTTTCCTTGCGTTCACTTTTCATGCCATGCCTTACCTTTCCTTGCCTTCACTTTCCTTTCCATTCCATTCCATTCACTCCCATACCATGCCTTTTCATTCCATTCCATTCATTCCCATACCATGCCTTTCCATGCCATACATTGCCTTGCCTTTTCATTAAATGCCTTGCCTTTCCTTGCCTTTCCATTCCATGCCATAACGTTCATTATCATGTCATGTCATGCCTTTCCTTTAAATTTCATTCCTTTGCATAACATGCCTTGTTGTTCCATGCCTTTCCTTTCCATGCCATGTATTTTGTTCACTTGCCTTGCAATGTCTAGCCTAACAAGGTGTTAAATTTTTATACATATATAATAAGCACTGAGAAAAAGCCTAGTGTCGAAGATACTCCAACAAATGGTTTTCCAGTGGAAATAATGACAGTTGAGGAGACCCCTTCTCTAAAACCTAGTTCTTCAGATCCAATGCAACTAGCAGTTTTCCCATCCAAGTCCTAGTTTGAGTTTTATCACGAGTTGAAACTCGCCTCCTCAAGCCATTCAAGGACATGTGGCTAATTTGGTATAGGGGCATAAAATTCAAACCAAGAGTCATAAAAGAGTTTTGTAAGCTCCCACAAGTCTATTTGGCTAAGGCTAATGAGACTACACTACCCACATATGACCGACATAGTGTTCTTGAAATCAACTTCCTCTTCAGAAATTGCACTGTGCCTCATTGACCAAAACCCTAGTGTCGGAGATACTCCAAACGATTTTTGGGTGGAAGAAATGACAACATAGGGGCCCCTCTAGATGAAAATTAGTGCTCTAGATCCAATGCAACTGACATTGTACCCATCCGAGTCCCTATCTGAGTTTTATCTCTAGTTGCAACTCACCTTTTCAAGTCATTCAGGGACATGTGGCCAATTTGGTCCGAGGTAATAAAATACAAACCAAGCGACATAATGGAATTTTTTAATATCCCACAAATCTACTCTTGCAAGGCCCATGCGACTAAACTACACAAAAATTTCCCACACAGTTTTCTTGAAAATCAACCTCCTCTTCAGAAATTACACTATGCCTCATTGTCCAAAACCTAGTGTTGGAGATACTCCAACAAACAAATTTTCAGTAGATGGAATGATAGTGGAGGGGCTCCCTAGCTAAAAAATGGTTCTCTAAATCCAATTAAAATGACAATTTTCCCATCCGAGTCTTGGTTTAAGTTTTATCATGAGTGGCCAATCACCTCTTCAAGTCGTTCAGGGACATGTGGCCAATCTGGTCTGGGGGCATAAAATCCAAACCGAGCTTCATAATGGTGTTTCGTAAGGTCCCAAAAGTTGATTCGGCCCAAGACCATGTGACTACACTACCAAAAAATGTCTGACACAATGTTCTTTAAAATTGAGATCCTCTTCAAAAATTACACTATGCCTCATTAACCAAAACCCTCGTGTCAAATATACTCCAAAAAATGTCTTTTCGGTAGATAAAATGACAACGAAGGGCCCTCAAGTTGAAAACTAGTGCTATGGATCCAATGCAACTGATCGTTCTCCCATCCGAGTCTCGGTTTGATTTTTACTGTGAGTTTCAACTCGCATATTCAATTCATTCATGAACATGTGGAAAATTTGGTCCGAGGGAATAAAATCCAAACCGAGTGGCATAACGGAGTGTTGTAAGATCCCACAATTCTATTTGGCCTAGGCCCATGCGACTTCATTACCCACAAATTCCCGAATCAATGTTATTGAAAATCGACCTCCTCTTCAAAAATTGCTCTATGCCTCATTGACCAAAACCCTAGTGCCAAAGATACTCCAATAAATGGTTTTCTGGTGGAAAGAAGGATAGTAGAGTGTCCCCCCTAGTTGAAACCAAGTGCTTCGAATCCAATGAAAATGACGATTTTCCCATCTAAATCTCGGTTTGATTTTTATCGCGGGTTGCAAATCAACTTCTCAATCCATTCAAGGAAATGTGGCCAATTTGGTATGGGGGCATAATGTAGTTTTCTAAGCTCCTACAAGTCTATTTGGCCAAGGACCATGCAACTACACTACTTACAAATTCCCAACACAGTGTTTTGTAAAATCAAACCCCTCTTCAAATATTTCACTATGCCTCATTCACCAAACCCCTAGTGTCGAAGATACTTGGAAAAATAGTTTTTCAATTGAATAAATTACAATGATAGTGTAGAGGCCCCCCTAGATGAAACTTGGTTCTATGTATCCAAGGAAGCTAATGGTTCGCCCATCCAAGTCCCTGTTTGAGTTTTATCGCGATTTGTGACTCACATCTTCAAGTCCTTTAGGGACATGTGGCCAATTTAGTCAGAGGAAATAAAATCCAAACCGAGTGGCATAAAAAAGTTTTGTAACCTCTCGCAAGTCTATTTGGTCGAGGACCACATGACTAAACAACCCAAAAATTCCCCACACATTGTTCTTAAAGATCGACATCATCTTCAGAAAATTGTACTATGCCTCATTGACCAAAACCCTAATGTCGAAGATACTCCAACAAATGGTTTTCATGTGGAAGAAATGACAACAAAAGGGCTCCCCTAGCTGAAACACAGTGCTCTGGATCCAATGCAACTAGTGGTTCTCCCATCCGAGTCTCGGTTTGAGTTTTATTGTGAGTTACAACTCACCTCTTCAAGTTATTCAGGAACATGTGGCCAATTTGGTCTGGGGGCATAAAATAAAAACCTAGTGGTATAACAAAGTTCTGTAAACTCCCAATAATACATTATTCCCAAACACACGCGACTACACTACCCACAAATTCCTGACACAATTTTCTTGAAAATTGATCTCCTCTTAAAAAACTGCACTATTCCTTATTGACCAAAACCCTAGTGCTGAAGATACTCTGACAAATTGTTTTTTAGTTGAGGGAATGAAAATGGAGGCCCCCCTAGATGAAATTTGCTGCTCTGGATCCAATACAACTAATTTTTCACTTATCTGAGTCTCGATTTGAATTTTATCATGATTTGCAACTCATTGCGTCAAGTCATTCAAGGACATGTGGCCAATTTGGTATGGGGGAATAAAATCCAAACTGAGTGAAATAATAGAGTTACATAACATCCAAAAAGTCTATTTGTCCCAACCTGATGTGACTACTCTAGCCAGAAATTCCTGACACAGTGTTCTTCAAAATCGACCTCCTCTTCAGAAATTGCACTATGCTTCATTGACCAAAACCCTTGTGTCGAAGATACTCCAACAAATGTTTTTCTAGTAGAATGAATGACAATGAAGCCCCCCCTAGATGAAACTCAATGATCTAGATCTAATGCAACTGATGGTTCACCCATCCAAGTCCTGGTTTGAGTTTTATCACGAGTTGCAACTTGCCTCTCCAAGTTGTTTAGGGACATGTGGTCAATTTGGTCTGGGGGCATAAAATCCATACTGAGAAGAAAAATAGAGTTTTTTAAGATTCCACAAATCTATTTGTCCAAGTACCACATGACTAAACTACCCACAAATGCCCGACACAGTGTTATTCAAAATCGAACTCCTCTTCAGAAATTGCATTATGCCTCATTGACCAAAACCCTAGTGTCATAGATACTCCAACAAACAATTTTTCGATGGATGGAATGACATTGAAGGGGACCCCTAGCTGAAACTTGGTGCTTTGGATCTAATGCAGCGAACGGTTCGCCCATCAGATTCCCAATTTGAGTTTCATTGCAAGTTAAAACTCACATCTTCAAGTCGTTGAGGGGCATGTGACCAATTTGGTCTGGGGGCATAAAATCCAAACCGTTAGGGATAATAGAGTCCTATGAGCTCCCATAGATATATTTTTCCTATCCACACATGAATAAACTACCCACAAATTCCCAACATAGTGTTTATGAAAATTGACCTCCTCTTTAGAAATTGCACTATGCCTCATTGACCAAATCCCTAGTGTCAAAGACACTCCAACAAACGGTTTTCCAATGGACAAAATGACAATGGAATGTCCCCCTAGATGAAACCCAATGCTCTGGATCCAATGCAACTGATGGTTTTCCCATCTGAGTCACATTTTGAGTTTTATCATGAGTGGAAACTCTTCTCCTCGAGCCATTTAGGGACATGTGGCCAATTTGGTCTAGAGGCATAAAATCCAAACCGAGCGAAATAAAAGATTTTTGTAAGCTCCCACAAGAATTTTTGGCCCAAGACCATGCGACTACACTACTTACAAATTTTGGACATGGTGTTCTTGAAAATCGACCTCGTCTTCGGAAATTGCACTATGCCTCATTGAGCAAAACATTGGAATTCTCATGCAAGTATTTTTATATAAGATATATGGGATCACAATTTGTAGAATTTCATTCTTAATGAACCCTTTGATTGTATTTTTTACGTATTAAACTTTTTCATTTAGTAAAATCATTATTTACATATTAAACTTGTTCATTTAGTAAAAGAATTATTTGTGTATTAAACTTGTTCATTTCTGTATTAAAATTGTTCATTTCTATATTAAACTTCTTCATTTAGTCAAGGCATGGCATGGAATGGAATGGCATAGAATGGAAAGTGAATGCAAGGAAAGGTAGGGAAAGTGAAGGCATGGAAAGACATGGCATGGCATGACAAGGCATGGTATGACAAGGCATGGCATGACAAGGAAAGGCATGGAAATACATGGCATGGAAAGGAAAGCAATACCATGGAAAGGCATGACATGGTATGGAAAGGCATGGCATGGTATCGAAAGACATGTCATGGAAAAGGAAAGGAATGACAAGTGAAGGCAAGGAAAGGCATGGAATGGCATGGCATGGAAAGGAATGGGATGGGAAAGCATGGTATGGAAAGACAATAAATGACAAGTGAAGGAAAGGAATGTCATGGAAATGCATGGCATGTAAAGACATACCATACCATACCATACCAAGGCAAGGAAGGGAATATCATACTAGGGCAAGTCATACCATACCAAGGCAAGGAAATACATACCATACCATACCATACTATGACAAGGAATGCCAAGGCAACGAATACCATATCATACCATACCATACCATACCAAGGCAATGCAAGGCATACCATACCTTGCCTTACCTTGCATACCATACCATACCATACCATGCAACGAAATGGAAAGGAAAGGAAAGGCATACCATACCATACCATACCATACCATTTCCAATGCATACCATACAAGGCAATGGAAAGGAAATGGATACCATACCATACCATACCATATGTCCATTTTCAACTCATACCATACAAGGAAATCACAAGGCAATGCATACCATACCATACCATACAATGGAAAGGAAATGGTATACCATAAAACGAATGGTATACCATACTATACAAGGAAATTGTATGGTATGGTATGCAATGGAAAGGAAATGCATATCATACCATACCATACCATACCATACAATACCATGGCAGTGCATACCATACCATACAATACCAATGCATACCATACCAAGACAAGGAAATGGATACCATACCATACCATACCATATGTCCATTGCCAACGCATACCATACAAGGAAATTGCAAGGCAATGCATACCATACCATACCATACAATGGAAAGGAAATGGTATACCATAACATGAATGGTATACCATACCATACAAAGAAATGGTATGGTATGGCATGCAATGACAAGGAAATGCATACCATACCATACAATACCAAGGCAGTATATACCATACCATACAATACCAATGCATACCATACCAAGACAATGCATACCATACCAAGAAAATGCACACTATACCATACCATTGTCAATTCATACCATACAATGGAAAGGAAATTCATACCATTTTCAATGCATACCATACAAGGAAATCACAAGGCAATGCATATCATACCATACAATATCATGCAACACAATGGAAAGCAAATGCATACCATACCATACCATACCAAGACAATGCATACCATACAATACCATTTCCATATGCATACCATACTATATCATACCATGCTAAGAAAGGAAAGGCTATGAAAGGCAAGGCAAGGTAGTGCAAGGCATTGAAAGGCAAGGAAATTCATACAATGCCATAGCATACCATACAAGGAAATGTCAAGGAAATGCATACCATACCATACTATACCATACAAGGAAATGGCAATGCAATGCATACCATACCATGCAAGGAAATGACAAGGGAATGAATACCATACCATACAAGGAAAGGTAAGGCATAGCATACCATACAATACCATACCATAAAATTCAAGGCCATGCAAGTCAAGGAAAGGAAATGAAAGGCATGGAAAGGCATGGAAAGGCATGGAAAGGCATGGCAAGGCAAGGCATACCATACCATACCATGCAAGGAAATGGCGAGGCAAGGAAAAGCAAGGAATACCATACCATACAAGGAAATGGCAAGGGAAGGCATACCATATGATACCATACCATACCATGAGAGGAAATGGTAAGGCAATGCATACCATACCATACCATACCATAGAAGGAAATGGAAAGGAAAGACATATCATACCATACCATACCATACTAGAGAAGGAAATGGAAAGACAATTCATACCATACCATGGAAACACAAGGCATACCTTACAATACCATATCATACCATACCATACCATGCAAGGAAAGGCAATGCATACCATATCATACCATGGCAAGGCAAGCCAAGGCAAGGAATAAAATACCATACCATGGCAAGGAACGACATACCATACCATACCATGGAAAGGCAAGTCAAGGTATAACAAATCCTACATGGAATGGCATGGTAAGACAAGTAAATGCATGGCATGGTAAGGAAATGCATGGAAATGCATGGTAATGAAAGGCATGACATGTCAAGGAAAGGTAATGCATGGCATGTCATGGCAAGGCATGGCAAGGAAAGGAATGCAAAGGAAAGGCATGGAATGGAAAGGCAATGCAAGGGGTTGATTTCTTGAATATTATAGGAATGGTATGACATGGTATGTTATGGCATGGCATGGCTTGGAAATGGCATGTCAAGGCATGGAAATTGAATGAAAATGATGTTTTCAATATTCTAGGGTTATTATGTGCCATGTCAATGATGTCTTGAATATTATAGGGATTGATGTCTTGAATATTTTAGGAATATTATGTGCCATCTTGGGAAGCTACATGAAAATGGCATGGATTGACAAGGGATGGCTTGAAAATGTAAATTATAACCTTGTACAATATCTACTGCAAACTGATATTCAGAAAAGAATAGAAAATATACAATGGCAAATACAAACATTACACAGAAATTTTTCACCTCGAAACCCAAACCGGAAAAACCAGCATATATTATATTCATACATTGTGTTACATTTTTTACAATACAATATATATAGGAGCTAGCGGCATCCAAAACCCTAACCCAATGACTTGGATTAGTCCAAAACCCTAATTCCTTAATCGGAAATAGAAAACCATCGGCAAAAAACCATGTGCCGAAAAACCACCTAAATAAAATGTGGTCTCTGAAATATGTCGTCGCGGTGCGAAAATTGTTTTCGAGGGTGCTTCCCCCGAACCCTCGCGCAGGGGGCTTTGCCCCTCTACACCCCTCGAGGGGGGGCCTAGCAGCCCCCCCTCTAACCCCCCTACACGCCCGACGCAGACGCTCATACACTACTACTCATGCAAAGAATATAACACATACCCAACATTATTGTGTATTGAAAAATGCCGGAGGTAGATACTGTTGCATTTGACACATTAGTCGGGCAATTTATCTCTTCCAATACCTTATATCTTCTTTATGGATTTCTTTTGATGATAGCCACCTACAAATGTCAATGCAANCCAAATGTAAATTCTGACCTTGTACAATATCTACTACAAACTGGTATTCAGAAAAGAACAGAAAAGATACAATGGCAAATACAAACATTACATAGAGATTTTTCACTTGGAAACCCAAACCGGGAAAACCAGCATATATTATATTCATACATTGTGTTACATTGTTTACAATACAATATACATATAGGAGCTAGCAACATCCAAAACCCTAACCCAATGACTTGGATTAGTCCAAAACCCTAACCCAATGACTTGGATTAGTCCAAAACCCTAATTCCTTAATCGGAAATAGAAAACCATCGGCAAAAAACCATGTGCCGAAAAACCACCTAATATCATGTGGTCCCGGAAATATGTCGTCCCAAAAAAACAATTTCGGGGGCGCTGCCCCTGAACCCCTGTACCCCCTGAGGAGGGGCCTAGCGGCCCCCCATCTAACCCCCCTGCGTGCCCGGTGTAGGTGCTCAGACACTACTACTCGTGCAAAGAATATAACACATACCCAATAGAAAATACATGAAAATGGCATGCCATGACATGGCTTGGCAGGCATAGCAATGATGTCTTGAATATTCTAGGGCTTGATGTGTTGAATATTCTAGGGTTTTCATGTGTCATCTTGTATTTCAACAAGTATTTGTTATCTAAACCCTAGTTTAGGATTTAATTTTCATCCCCCTTTCATTTAATGATTACTTGTGTTAAGAGTTGTTATATTTATCATCTTATAACTTAGTTAATATCATTTATTGTCTTGGCGAGGCATGTCAATGTTATTGCATGAAAATGGAAAGTTATATTTATTGTTATATAGGTTAAAATGAGAAACTACATGACAAGGCATGGGAAGCTACATGACAATGACATGGCAAGACATGGCAATGATATGGCATGGAAATGGAATTCCATGGCATGTCTTGGAAAGGCATGACAATGGCATGGAAATGACATGATATGGCAAGGCATGGAAATGGCATGGCATGGCATGGAAATTTTTTACAATGGCATGGAAATGGAAATGGCATGCCATGGAATGAATTGGGAGGGAATGACAATGATATGGCATGGCAAGGCATAGCATGGCAATGGCATGACATGTCAATGGAATGGAATCAACATGATTGTGGGATTGGGTTTGGGAGGGTATGTTGTCTCTTTGTGTGCTCTAACCCAAAAATTGGGTAGGAATGTGCAATAAACTCTCATAGATGGTGAGTGGAAAATAATAATGGTTTCAAGTATCCCTAGAGGAATTTTGGTAGCATATCATTACTTTCTATGGCGTTTCATGAAATGTGACCTCAAAAGTTTTATTTGTAGGTGGAAAATAATACCCATTCTAAGATCTATTTTCCATGTAAACTCTCTTGTTCTATTGATCAAAGTCAATAATTTTAGTGGACATCATGGAAGACAAAATAAATTTTATTAATAATTGATGGGTTTAACAAAATTTGCATATACCCACTACACAATCTAAACAAACATGTGCATTAATGAGTCCTTGACTAGTGTTTTTTGCATTTACGAAGGGTTACACATAAATAAAATGATTTTGTGTATGTCATTCATAGAATGAGAGGAATAATGTGTGTTTCCTAGAAAATAACATTAAGCTGAAATTGTTAAGTGATTTACAATTATGTAGAAGATAAATGATAAAATTTATTTCTATAATAAGTTATTGTAATATGCAATTTTTTAGCTCACAATATTTTCAACTGACCACTATTTGAGAGTGAATTTTCATTGGATTTAGATGAAGATAATTCAATATGTAGTCCATATTGTTGGTTTTCAGTTAGAATATGGATATCCACAACATTCATACAAATAATTAAGAAGGAATGATCTATCGATGATGTAGAGATACATGGTGGATTAACAAGCAATGCTACTTGAGAACCATTAATTGCTTATGGATTTAGCACTTATAAATATTTTCAACCATAATATATTCCTTAATGCATAATGCAAGTATTTATAATCACTTTAGAAACAAATCAAGGGACTAATACACATAAAATTCATACACTTTGGAATTCATATATTCATCAACATCAAATGTAGAAACAATG
>SNQJ01S0010594.1:122750-134479 GCA_010110895.2 Picea sitchensis | reverse complement strand
ATTATTTCTTTTAGCATATGAAAATAAACCCTTACTCATTATATATATTTCATGTTCATATATAAATATCTATGTCATAGGTTATATGAACCAATACATATTTTCACTATTCCACAAATCGTATTTTGTAACAAGGCTTTCCACCACATATAGTTCATGTCCTAACACATTAACTAGTTGATATGTGCACATGTGTTATCATTACAATGGGATGTTAAAGGTGGCTATGACAACATAGACATTGACGTATCATACGCCATAATGCATCTAGTCCTCCAATTGTGCCACGTTTAAACCTATACCTAATAGTGTTAACCCTACCCAACTCGTATCATATCCAAGCATTGAATATATTTGGAAGCTATGTTAATGGAGGGTCATATCGGTCTGTAATTGAATTTACCACTAGATATGTCATTTAAAATAGGTGTGTCTCGTATTAGATGCTTGGGCAGTCGCGCCTAATGTGGGCTTGCCATATCTGTTTATTCACATGGCTATCGTACTATGTAATTCATGTCACACATTACTCCTCGTTTTGCAATGTGTTCAAGGTTATTCTTCTCATCGTTTCCTTTGGTTTCACGAAAACCCTCCTCTACTCTTTGTGCGTTTTGGTCTCTACACAAACCCTTATGGCTTCATTCTTGTATCTGACAACTTGGATAAAATAATTTCAACCTGGGAAACGATTCTGGAAACGAAACCAGTCGGGTTACTCTCTGTGCAAGGTAAAACCTGAACCTCTCTCTTGAAGTTTTCTGTAATTCTCATGGGTAAAACTAGTTTGGAAACTGTTGGTGTTAGCAAAGCTTGGTATCTCTCCTTCGTGGATATTTCTCCCAGTTTCTACTCTACCCCGAATATTCAATATCCCTTTTACGTTTACTTTCCTTATTGTGGGACATTGTTAACACTTACACTCACACATGTAACAGTGTTCTTATTTAATTATGGTAAATCCCGAAATATATGCATTGTGTGAGAGAGGTAACCCTACAAATCTTGTAACTCAGTCTAGAAACAGTTTAATTATTATGGGTGTGCCTTTACAAAGTTACATTGTGAAACCCAAATACACGGTTTAAAGGAGTTATGCTCTGTAATACCTCACTTAAGATTTTGGGATTTAACCCGGATAAACCCTCCATGAGATGCCTAGATTCGGTCTGTGTAATTTTTATTGACTGTCTAGTTTCGTGAGAAAGTATGGCACTCATTCCTTCTGTGGTTAATTCACAATTCACATTTTGTGTGTAAAAATATTAAATCTTATGTTTTATGATTTAACCTCTGAGTTCCATACGAAAATATATATAGATAATGAATGCTTCTTCTTCTTGGAAAATACATTCAGTAAAGAGAAAGAATTTGGGATATTTCCCCCTTCTGATTCATGATTTCACCTTCTGTATTTTTAACTAGGCAAGGATTAATATAGAGATGTACCATAACATCGACCATCTATCTGTCATTTCCTATGGTATTATTATATGGCATAATTAGATATATAAACCTCACTCCGCTCGTAATTTCCCTCTGTGTTTAAATAGTTACAATGTAAATTACTTCAGTTTACAAAGATAATTAAGGTAAAACCTTTCTTGTACTTTGTCTTAATGCCTTTGAATTTGTGAATTATTTTTCCCTAATTTTACAATGTGCATACTCGTAATATTATTCTCTGTGTATTCAAAAAAGGGTTTCTTACCTATATGTGAAAATCGTAACTAAGCTTGTGAGACTTTCATCTTAAAACTTTTGCGTTTCATATACTTATACAACATTGTAAAAGTCATAAAACCTACACTCTATGTATAAATAAAAGGCATCATTACCCTTTGTGGAATTTGCGACTGTGTGCTATGTGGGTTATTCTAAATCTGTGTAAGTTGTAGTTTGATATCTGGGTGAGCAAAGGCATTGCTTTATCCTCTCGAGGTTGCGCACCTATGCTCTATTTTTCTTATTTCACACTGTGTAATCTATAACTCATATAACTTATTTATCACGGTTATGTTTCATAAATTGCATAATTCTTTTGTATTCATGTGTGATTTATAACTTGTATTTTAAATTCTTTCTGTTATAAATTGTAGCTTGCATTATGTACTTAAAGGAAGTATACACAAATTTCATGTTCAGATTTCATCAATTAATGATGGGGCCCTAATTTTTTTTTTTAGAGGGTACCCATCAACGGGATTATGGACCCACTTTCCCCCTTCAGTCGTGGATGGTCATCACACAAGTTCCCGTGGTGATTTGTACTTCACCGAGTTCAATATAAGTAATTATTTATCTTAGTGCTTATAAGTAAATTCCATTTTAAAGGATAGTATAGTTTGCCAAGACCTACCCCTTTATATCTGAAGGTTTATGAATTTCGAAGGGAACAAATCAAGGAGAGAGTCCATGCTTGAAAAAGGTATTCGAGTTCCAATCTTGGAATTTTATACAAAACTTCTCAGATTTTTTCCATCAGTGGTAAATGAGTCCTTTCTCTATAGTACTCCACAAAAAAAAAATTGAACCATGGTTTCATGGCTACACAGATTGTTTGTAATTTATTTTTAATTGAGTATAAAGGTTGTAAAAGAAACACCATTCTGAACAAGATTTAATCACTATAACAATTGTTGTAGCATGTATTTGTAGATTATTGAATCACTATTTGTCTATGGATTATAAACATAAAAAATATGTGAATTTTCATAAACGAGGATTGTTATTTGTTCCATCTATTTCTCATGAAACTTGTACATAATATGAAACAATAATTCTGCGTATATATCTACATCCAATTAAATGGTTATTATGAATATAGTAGCAGTCCTAATTCTTTGAAACTTGAATACACACACACATATATATCAGTATAAACAGTTATATATGTACAAGCATAATCCTACTAAATGATTGTTAGGGACCTACAACAATACTCTTGTTTTTCCTTATGCATGATTACACACACACACACACACACACACACACACACACACACACACATGTACAACTATCTATATATGTATAAAAAGTCATCACATAAACTATCTCATTTCCGACATCTAAAAATCAACAGAATATTAACAAGAAAATAAGTCCAGGTACATATCTAAATCTGATGTTGGGACACAAATGGAACAACCATGTTCACCCAACCATAGAGCAAAACAACCAAGTTTAATTTCTTCGTTCACTCCCTAGCCTGACAATGAGTCCATAAGGGAGAATTTAAATGATCCTCCTTTGTTACAGTTCTCTCCCACAGATCAGAAATTCCCTTGCCTCACACTCAACAATGTTCATAACAACAAGTAGTTTCCTTTTTCCAACATACTAAGCAATGTCCTACCTCCTCCATATGTTGTATTTATGTGCATCTTGTGCCTAGGTCTTTCCTTCCCTCCTTGAGAATTTTTGCATCTTTACAAATCCCTGATTTTTAGGGGCTACTAGTGGTTAAATCCCTCATTTTCCACTTGTAAAAATCATCCATGAGGTAAGTCAAATATGTTTCCCACTCATGGATTCATAGTCAGTTGTTTTCAACCTGGATGTTCCATTTGTATTCCATCATTTAATATATAAAAAGGTTTTTCTTTTACATGTGTCACAATCAAGAAGTTAGTTGGGCAAATCAAATCCTTTCCCAACAGTCATAAATAATTAATTACAATAATCAAATTCCAAATTCAGATTTTCCATAAATGGAAAATAATTTCCAAATTTGAATTTGCTAAAAACGGAAATTTATTCCCAAGTACACTTAGACTTTAATAATTAATTATTTTGGGGGATATTACATCCTCTCTCCATTAAGTAAAACACTGTCCTCAGTGTTCATTCCTCTCTTGGAATAGAGTTGGATAAGATTTCTACAAATCTTCCTCCAATTCCCAAGTGGCCTCCTCGGGACTAAAGTGCTTCCATTACACGTTTACCTGAGCGATGGTTCTATTCCGTAGTACTGTTTATTTCCTCTCTAGAATGCGCAGAGGTTATGCTTGGAACTTGCCTTATGGTTCCACCTGGACCATGTTCCAATCATTGATGTGAGTAGGATCATGAATATACTTTTTCAATAAAGAAACATGAAAAACATTATGAACTTTTAAATTTGCAGGAAGTGCAAGTTGATATGCCACGGGTCTAATTCGAGCTAATTTCTTGAAAGGGAAACAAAAATTGGGCATCAACTTTGAATAATTTCCTATCTTTAGAGAGCTTCTCCTTCCTTTGACTTTCAAATATACATGGTCCCCAACTTGAAATTCCTGGGGTCTCCTTTTAAAATTTGCGTAGCTTTTATGTTTGTCTTGTGCCTCTTTTAAATTATGTTGTACCTTTCTTATCATTCTCTCCATTTCCTGGAGCAGTTTTGGTCCCATCATAAGCCTATCAACGGTATTATCCCAGCTAATCAAAGTTTTACATTTTCTTCCATACAATTCTTTGAAGGGACTCATCTTAGTTGACGTCTGATAGTCATTATTGTATTCAAATTTCACTAAGTGTAGGTATTCCTCCCACTTAGTTGGTTTCAATCTTATGTACATTCGTAACATGTCTTCCCCAATCTGATTCATTCATTAAGTTTTTCCATCTATTTGTGGATGGTATCTTGTGTTGAAATTCACGTTAGTATCCAACCCTACAAACAATTCTTTCCAAAACATTGATGTAAATTTGACATCTCTATCTGAAATCACCATGTTAGGAATTCCATGTAATCTAAATATTTCATTCATAAATATTGCAGTGATGTTAATTGTTTTATAAGTAGATTTCAAAGGTATAAAATGTACAGACTTGCTAAGTTTATCAATCACTACCATAATTGAATCATTCTGCTTTTGAGTTTTAGGAAAACCTGGGATGAAGTCTAGTGAGATAATCTCCCACTTCCATTCTAGTATAGGCAGAGGTTGTAGCAGGTCGGCGGGATGCTAATGTTCAATCTTCACCTGTTGACAATATAGGCAGTTAGATAAGTATTAAGTTGTCTCACCTTTCATGTTAGGCCAATAAAACAATTTTCTGAAAGATGTTACCATTTTTTGGTATCTTGGATGACCAGAATATGGATTTTTGTGCAATTCATCCAAAACGGTTAACTTTATATCAACTGAATTTGTTATGTATAGCCTGTTTTTGAACCTTAGTAGTCCATTTTTATCCAAACTCAAATCTGTTTTGTCCAATTTTTTTGCATTTCCTTGTAAATCTGCTACTGTTTTGATGTATTTTTCGTCATTACAACTTGCAGATTTAATTCTTTGTTCAATGTTGTTTTCTTCTTTGATAATAATTATCTCAAAAATTCCATTAGTCCTTCAGCTTAGGGTATCAACAAATTTGTTTTATTTTCCTCTGATGTGTCTTACATCGAAATCAAATTCACTCAAGAAGTCCAACCCCCTCGCTTGCCTTGCGTTAAGATTTGGTTGACTCAATAAGAATTTCAAACCACTGTTATCGATTAACAACATAAATTTCCTTCCCATTAAATAATGTCGCCACATTTTTAGTGCATGAATTACATTTGCTAATTCCAGGTCATGTGTGACGTAGTTTTGTTCATGTTCTTTTAGTTTACTTGATTTGTAACAAATAACGTGCCCCTCTTGAGTTAGGCCACCTACCAAGCCTTCTTTTCTTTCATGCACACAAAATGTAAAGTCTTTATTTGGGTCTGCTACCCTTATCATAGTTGTTGTAGTTAACAGTTCCATTAGCTTATTAAAGTTGTCCTGACATTTTTGTGACCAAGTAAACCTTATTCCCTTTTTTTGTAGAGATGTAATTGGGTATGCGATCTTAGAGAATCCTTCGATAAATCTACAGTAGTAACCGATAATTCCCATAAATGATATGATGTCAGATACATACTTAGGGATAAACCATTCCATAATGGCTCTTATCTTCTCTGGGTCAACTACAATACATTCTTCAAATATTACATGTCCTAGGTACTGTATTTGTTTTTGGTAGAAGTCACATTTGTCATATTTTGCATACAACTTGTGCTTCCTTAACGTCTGCAATACTATTTTCCGATGTTCTTCATGTTTTTCTTTCATTTTCGAATAAACTAAAAATTCATCGGTAAATACCAAAACAAATTTATCCAAATATTGACTGAATATACTATTCATGAAACACATAAAGGTTGTTGGTGCATTAGTAAGACCAAACAAAATTACGACAAACTCATAGTGTTTGTATCTCATTCTAAAAGTTGTTTTATTTATATCTTCATTCTTTATTCTTACTTGGTGATAACCAGACCTTAAATCTAACTTAGAGAAAATCTTTGTTCCTCTCACTTGGTCAAACAGGTTGTTAATTCTGGGTAGAGGATACATATTCTTAATCGTCATCTTGTTTAACTGTCAGTAATCAATACATAATCTTAAAGTTCCATCCTTATTTTTAACAAAAAGGATCGGTGCTCCCCAAGGTGAGACACTTGGTCTGATATATTCCTTGTCCAACAGTTCTTGTAGATGAATTTTCATCTCTGTTAATTCGAGTAAACTCATCCTATAGGGTGCCTTAGATATTGAGGCAGATCCATGAAGTAGATCGATAGAGAAATATATCTCTCTTCTTGGAGGTAGTTCTGGTATTTTGTCCACAAATACATCTCTAAACCCATGCAGGACTGTAAAGTCTTCTAGATTGGGTTTATCTTCCTTTTCTAATAGATTAGTTACTTGAATAACATAAATTTGACAACCTTTATTCATGTATTTTTTAAACTGCATGGTTCTAATCTTCCTAACTGAGACCGGTTTTCTGATGCCTTGTATTGTCCTAACCATGTTGTTTCTGTCTCTTTAAGTAAGTGACTTTTCGTAATAGTTCAAACTTACTTTATGTTTCTCTAACCAGTCCATTCCAATGACTATATCGTAAGATCCCAAAGATAAAATATGCATATTTAACTTTGTATTTTGGCCATCTAAATTGAGTTCACATTCATAAATCAAATCTGTTACTTTTATCTTAGTCCTTGTAGCTAATTGTACTAACCATGACTTAGAATTATTTTCTTTCGAGAGCTTGTTTAAATTAACTAAATCAGGAGTAACATAACTCAGACTAGATCCTTGGTCAATTAGAATAGAGATACGATTATTATTAACTTTACCTTCAACCTCCACAATAGTAAATTGATGATCAACGTGTCTACCATCTACAATTGCATTAATTATCTGCACGTTTCCGCCCAGATCTCCTACTGTAGAGGCCTTTTGCAGGTTATGGACTTTGGTCCTTGTTGCGTAAGTTAAACGTGGACAGTTCCTCCTCAAATTAGGTTCTCCACACTTCCAACACTTTAATGGTTCCCTGGGGTTGTTCCCAACTTTCTTGACTCCCATATTAACTAGTCTTCCTCCGCCTTTTGCATTCTAGTTATTGAAGTGAAAACATTTCCTTTGGAAGTTCTTTTACATATTCCAGAAAGGGGCTGGTTGGAATCCTTTCTTCCGTTGATTCATTCTTTCTTGTTTCTTATCCTTCCATGCTTTGGGGATTTCATACCATTGTTTGTATTGATCATAACACATCCGGGCCTTTCTCAACCGGGCCTTTCTCAACACTTCGGTTAAGTTTTTGGGGTTTTTGAATTCAATTCTTTCCTTGTATGACTATGGAAGACAACTTAAGAATCGTTGTATTTTTACTTTGTCTTCCTTGATGTATGCCACAAATCTTAATAATTCAAGAAATTTATTTATCAGATCATCCATGGTCATTTGTCTAAGTCTTAGCTCATAAAATTATTTAGTCCTTCTTTCGTAATAGCTTTATGATAAAAACTGCTTCTTGAAGTATTTCTTGAAATATGACCATTCCATCTGTTTCTCTTTTAATCCCTTGGCCAATTTAAGGTCTTGCCACCAGATACTCTCTTTTCCCTTCAGGTTATAAATGGCCATTCTAAGTTTCATGCTACTAGAATAATTATAAATCTGGAAGTATTTCTTTATATCTAGTAACCATGCCTCAGCCTCTTCACCCGTCCTTGATTCTCTGTCAAAGGTGGATGGTTTGATCTTCTTGAATTCACCTTCCAAGTGATCCATCTATTTTCTTTGCCTTCCTGTGGTTGTTTTGTCTCCTACCACTTGTGTGCCTTCGGAAGAACTTTTCTCATTTTTTGTTTCATGAATAGAATTTTTAGAGTCTCTTTTGTTGACTTCCTCCTCCTTGTCATTGTCTTTTGGGATCTTCTTTGTTACTATGTTGTGCAACAACACTTCATCTATTCCTGCTGGTCTTTGCGTGCCTTTTTTAGTTTTTCTTTATCTGCCTTGAACACTTGCAGTTCCACGATAAGGTTCCTCATTGTTTTTGGAACCTGGGTGGCTGAACTTCCTTCACTGTTCTGTCCAGGTTCTTTAGGAGGTCCTTAATCAGGATTCTCTTCAAGTCTGATATCTTCTTCATTCTTTGTGCCATTATCACAACATACCAAAATTGTTCTATTTGTAACAATAAGAATTTTGTTAGATTTTTTCTTTTAACAAAAACAAAATGAACTAAACTAATTTGGCATTTCCCTGAGGTCCAAGTGATGTAACCTTCATCTCTGATACCATATGTAATGTACCCCAAATTTACCAAATGAAAAAAAAATTGTTAGGTGCATTAAAACTCATTGACTTTGCAATACTTGTTCGGGCATAACTTTAATTGTCATCACTATTGGAATTAAACATGTACCTTATGTAACTGACATTATTGCAGTTAAGATAGTTATCTTATCTATGTGATGTTGTAATATAAATAGATTGCAGTACATATAAAACGGTGAAGAAAATACTAGCATTTAATATGCTTTGTATGTCTGTATTTTCTTATTGTATCTATTTAGCAACTATGGTATCCCTATCATAACCTAGACACCATTATTATCTATACAAGTGGTTTACCAAAATTCTCAACACATATATAGAAATCTTAGGTGCATATTTAGTTTTGTAACCATTAAGTGACATCCTAACACTTACTTATATATATAATTCCAAACATGGAGTTTTTATCATAGCTCACTATGCATATATATATATATATATATATACAAAATTATTATTTTTAGCATACGAAAGTAAACCCTTACTCATTATATATATCTCATGTTCATATAGAAATATCTATGTCATAGTTATATGAACCAATTCATATTTTCACTATTCCACTAATCGTATTTTGTAACAAGGCTTTCCACCAAATATAGTTCATTCCCTAACACATTAACTAGTTGATATGGACACAGGCGTTATCGTTACAATGGGACATTAAATGTGGTTATGAAAACATAGACATTGACATATCATACACCATAACGCATCTAGTCCTGCAATGGTGCCACGTCTAAACCTATACCTAACAGTGTTAACCCTGCCCAACTCATATCATATCCCAACATTGAATATGTTTGGAAGCTATGTTAATGGCGGTTCATATTGATTTGTAATTTCATTTACCACTCTCTATGTCATTTAAAATAGGTGTTTCTCGTATTGGATGCTTGGGCAGTCATGACCAATGTGGGCTCACCATGTCCATTTATTCACATGGCTATCATACTATGTAATTTATATCACACATTACTCCTCATTTTGCAGTGTGTTTGAGGTTATTTCAATCATTGTTTCCTTTCGTTTCGCAAAAACCCTCCCTTTCTCTGTGTGCATTTTGGTCTCTACGCAAACCCTTGTGGCTTCATTCTCGTGTCCGACAGCTTGGAGAAAAGACTTTAGGCCCTAGTAAACGATTTTGAAAATGAATCCAGTCGGGTTCCTCTTTGTGCAAGGTAAAAACCGAACCTCTCTCTTCACATTTTCTATAATTCTCATGGCTAAAACTAGTTTGGAAACTGTTGGTGTTAGCAAAGCTTGGTATCTCTCCTTTGTGGATATTTCTCCCAGTTTCTACTCTGGCCTGAATCTTCAATGTCCCTTTTTCATTTACTTGCCTTATTGTGGGACATTGTTAAAAGTTGCACTCACTCATGTAATAGTGTTCTCTTTTAATTTTGGGGAATCCCAAAATATATGCATTGTGTTAGAGAGGTAAGGCTACAAATTTTGTAACTCAGTCTAGAAATCTTTTAATTATTTTTGGCGTGTCTTTACAAAGCTACCCTACGAAATCCAAATACACAGTTTAAAGGAGTCACGCTTTGTATTACCTCATCAGGATTTTCGGATTTAACCCTACATGCATATATAAACATATATATATCAGACAGACCCTCCACGAGATTCCTATATTCGATCTGTGTAATTTTTATTGACTGTGTAGTTTCAGGAGAAAGTATGACACTCATTCCTTCTACGGTTAATTCACAATTCACATTTTGTGTCTAAAAATAATAAATCTTACGTTTTACGATTTAATCTCTGAGCTCCATACATAAATAGATATAGGTAACAAATGCTTCTTTTGCTTGGAAAATACATTCAGTAAAGAGAAATAATTTGGGCGATTTCCCCATTCTGGTTCATGATTTCACCTTCTATATTTTTAACTAGGGAAGGATTAATATACATAAGTACCATAACATCAGTCGTCTATCCGTCAGTTCCTCTGGTATTTTTATATGTCATAATTACATACATAAACCTCACTCCGCTTGTAATTTCCCTCTGTGTTTAAATAGTTATAATGTAAATTACTTCAGTTTACAAAGAGAAGTAAGGTCGAACCTTTCTCGTACTCTGTCTTAATGCCTTCGAATTTGTAAATTATTTTTCCCTGATTTTACAATGTGCATACTCGTAATATTATTCTCTGTGTATGAAAAAGGGGTTTCTTACCTATATGTGAAAATCGTAACTAAGTATGTGCGAATTTTGTCTTAAAACCTTTGCATTTCATGTACCTATACAACATTGTAAAATTCGTAAAACCTACACTCTGTGTATAAATAAAAGGCTTCATTACCCTTTGTGGAATCTGTGACTGTGTGTTATGTGAGTTATTCTAAATATGTGTAAGTTGTAGTTTGATATCTCAGTAAGCAAAGACATTGATTTATCCTCTCGAGGTTGTGAAACTGTGCTCTATTTTACTTATTTCACACTGTGTAATCTATAACTCGTATAACTTCTTTATAACTATTATGATTCATAACTTTCATAATTCCTTTGTATTCCTGTGTGATTTATAACTTGTATTTGAAATTATTTATGTTATAATTTGTAGCTTGTATTCTGCACTTAAAGGAGGTAGACACATATTTCATGTTCAGATTTCATCAATTAATGATGGGGCCCTGATTTGTTTATTGCAAGGGTACCCATCAGTGGGATTATGGACCCACCTTCCTCCTTTGGTCGTGGATGATCGCCGCACAAGTTCCTGTGGAGATTTGTACTTCTCTGAGTTCAAGATAAGTAATTATTTATCTTTGTGCTTATAAGTGAATTCCATTTTAAAGGATAGTATAGTTTTCTAATCCCTACCCCTTTATCTCTGCAGGTTTATGTAGTTCGAAGGGAACAGATCAAGGAGAGCCTCCTTGCTCGAAAAAGTTATTCGAGTTTCGATCTTGACGTTTTGTACAAAACTTCTCAGATTTTGTCCATTAGTGGTAAAGGAGTCCTTGCCTAGGGTACTCCACGGAAATAAATTCGAACCATGGTTTCATGTTTACACAAATTGTTTGTAATTTATTTTTAATTGAATATACAGGTCATAAAAGAAACACC
>SNQJ01S0010594.1:108608-122700 GCA_010110895.2 Picea sitchensis | reverse complement strand
CTCGTTATATATATTTCATGTTCATATATAAATATCTATGTCATAGGTTATATGAACCAATACATATTTGCACTATTCCACAAATCATATTTTGTAACAAGGCTTTCCACCACAAATAGTTCATGTCCTAACACATTAACTAGTTGATATGCGCACATGTGTTATCATTACAATGGGACGTTAAAGGTGGTATGACAACATAGACATTGACATATCATACGCCATAATGCATCTAGTCCTCCACTTGTGCCATGTCTAAACCTATACCTAACAGTGTTAACCCTACCCAACTCATATCATATCCAAGCATTGAATATATTTGGAAGCTATGTTAATGGAGGGTCATATCGGTCTGTAATTGCATTTACACTAGATATGTCATTTAAAATAGGTGTGTCTCATATTGGATGCTTGGGCAGTCATGCCCAATGTGGGCTTTCCATATCTGTTTACTCACATGGCTATCGTACTATGTAATTCGTGTCACACATTACTCCTCGTTTTGTAATGTGTTTGAGGTTATTCTGCTCATCATTTCCTTTGGTTTCACGAAAACCCTCCTCTACTCTTTGTGCGTTTTGGTCTCTGCACAAACCCTTATGGCTTCATTCTTGTATCTGATAGCTTGGATAAAATAATTTCGACCCTGGGAAATGATTCTGGAAACGAACCCAGTTGGGTTACTCTCTGTGCAAGGTAAAACCTGAAGCTATCTCTTCAAGTTTTATGTAATTCTCGTGGGTAAAACTATCTTGGAAACTGTTGGTGTTAGCAAAGCTTGGTATCTCGCCTTCATGGATATTTCTCCCAGTTTCTACTCTAGCCCGAATCTTCAATGTCCCTTTTGCGTTTACTTGCCTTATTGTGGGACATTGTTAACACTTACACTCACACATGTAATAGTGTTCTCTTTTAATTGTGGGGAATTCAGTCTGTGTAATTTTTATTGACTGTCTAGTTTCGTGAGAAAGTATGGCACTCATTCCTTCTACGGTTAATTCACAATTCACATTTTGTGTGTAAAAATAATAAATCTTATGTTTTATGATTTAACCTCTAAGATCCATACAAAAATATATATAGGTAACAAATGCTTCTTCTGCTTGGAAAATACATTCAGTAAAGAGAAAGAATTTGTTTTATTTCCCCCTTCTGATTAATATAGAGATGTACCATAACATCGACCCTCTATCTGTCATTTCCTATGGTATTTTTATATGGCATAATTAGATATATAAACCTCACTTTGATCGTAATTTCCCTTTGTGTTTAAATAGTTACAATGTAAATTACTTCAGTTTACAAAGATAAGTAAGGTCAAACCTTTCTCGTACTCTGTCTTAATGCCTTTGAATTTGTGAATTATTTTTCCCTAATTTTACAATGTGCATACTCGTAATATTATTCTCTGTGTATTCAAAAAGGGTTTCTTACCTATATGTGAAAATGGTAACTAAGCTTGCAAGACTTTCGTCTTAAATTTTTTTTGTTTCATATACTTATACAACATTGTAAAATTCGTAAAACCTACACTCTGTGTATAAATAAAAGGCATCGTTACCCTTTGTGGAATTTACGACTGTGTGCTATGTGAGTTATTCTAAATCTGTGTAAGTTGTAGTTTGATATCTGGGTAAGCAAAGGCATTGCTTTATCCTCTCGAGGTTGCCCAACTATGCTCTGTTTTACTTATTTCACACTGTGTAATATATAACTCATATAACTTATTTATCACGGTTATGTTTCATAACTTGCATAATTGTTCTGTATTCATGTGTGATTTAAAACTTGTATTTTAAATTCTTTCTATTATAAATTGTAGCTTGCATTATGTACTTAAGGAAGTATACACAAATTTCATGTTTAGATTTCATCAATTAATGATGGGGTCCTAATTTTGTTTTTGAGAGGGCACCCATCAGCGGGATTATGGACCCACCTTCCCTGTTCGGTCATGGACAATCATCGCACAAGTTCCTGTGGTGATTTGTACTTCGTCGAGTTCAATATAAGTAATTATTTATCTTAGTTCTTATAAGTAAATTCCATTTTAAAGGATAGTATAGTTTGCTAAGACCTACCCCTTTATATCTGTAGGTTTATGCAATTCGAAGGGAACAAATCAAGGAGAGAGTTCATGCTCGAAAAAGGTATTTGAGTTTCGATCTTGGCATTTTATACAAAACTTCTCAGATTTTTTCCATCAGTGGTAAAGGAGTCCTTTCTCTACGGTACTCCACAAAAATAAATTTGAACCATGGTTTCATGGCTACACAGATTGTTTGTAATTTATTTTTAATTGAATATACAGGTTGTAAAAGAAACACTATTCTGAACAAGATTCAATCACTATAACAATTGTTGTAGCATGTATTTGTAGACTATTGAATCACTATTTGTCTATGGATTATAAACATACAAAATATGTGAATTTTCATAAATGAGGATTGTTATTTGTTCCATCAATTTCTCATGAAACTTGTACAGAATATGAAACAATAATTCTGTGTATATATCTACATCCAATTCAATGGTTATTATGAATACAGTAGCAGTCCTAATTCTTTGAAACTTGAACACACACACACACATATATATCAGTATACACAGTTATATATGTACAAGCATAATCCTACTAAATGATTGTCATGGACCTACAACAATACTCTTGTTTTTCCTTATGCATTATTACACACACACACACACACACACACACACACACACACACATATCTGTACAACTATCTATATATGTATAAAAAATCATCACATAAACTATCTCATTTCCGACATCTAAAAATCAACAGAATATTAATAAGAAAATAAGTCCAGGTACATATCTAAACCTGATGTTGGGACACAAATGGAACAACCATGTTCCACCCAACCGTAGAACAAAACAACCAAGTTTACCTTCTCTGTTCACCCCCTAGCCTGACAATGAGTCGATAAGGGAGAATTTAAATGATCCTCCTTTGTTACAGTTCTCTCCCACAGATCAAAAATTCCCTTGCCTCACACTCAACAATGTTCATAACAACAAGTAGTTTCCTTTTTCCAACATACTAAGCAACGTCCTACCTCCTCCATATGTTGTATTTATGTGCATCTTGTGCCTAGGTCTTTCCTTCCCTCCTTGGGAATTTTCACAGCTTTACAAATCCCTGATTTTTAGGGGTTGCTAGTGGTTAAATCCCTCATTTTCCACTTGTAAAAATCATCCATGAGGTAACTCAAATATGTTCCCCACTCATGGATTCATAGTCAGTTGTTTTCAACCTAGATCTTCCATTTGTCATCCATCATTTAATATATAAAAAGGTTTTTCTTTTACATGTGTCACAATCAAGAAGTTAGTTGGGCAAATCAAATCCTTTCCCAACAGTGATAAATTATTAATTACAATAATCAAATTCCAAATTCGTATTTTCCATAAATAGAAAATAATTTCCAAATTCGAATTTGCTAAAAACGGAAATTTATTCCCAAGTACACTTAGAATTTAATAATTAATTATTTTGGGGGATATTACATCCTCTTCCCATTAAGTAAAACACTGTCCTTAGTGTTCATTCCTCTCTTGGAATAGGGTTGGATAAGATTTCTACAAATCATCCTCCAATTCCCAAGTGGCCTCCTCAGGACTAAAGTGCCTCCATTGCACTTTTACCTAAGCGATGGTTCTGTTCCGTAGTACTATTTAGTTCCTCTCCAGAATGCATAGAGGTTCCGCTTGGAACTTTCCTTATGGTTCCACCTGGACCATGTTCCAATCATTGATGTGAGTAGGATCATGAATATACTTTTTCAATAAAGAAACATGAAAAACATTATAAACTTTTAAATTTGCAGGAAGTGCAAGTTGATATGCCACGGGTCCAATTCGAGCTAACTTCTCGAAAGGGCCACAAAATTTGGGCGCCAACTTTGAATAATTTCCTAGCTTTAGAGAGCTTCTCCTTGCTTTGACTTTCAAATATACATGGTCCCCAACTTGAAATTCCTGGGGTCTTCTTATTAAATCTATGTAGCTTTTATGTATGTCTTGTGCCTCTTTTAAATTATGTTGTACCTTTCTTATCATTCTCTCCATTTCCTGGAGCATTTCTGGTCCCATCATAAGCCTATCAACAGGATTATCCTAGCTAATTAGAGTTTTACATTTTCTTCCATGCAATGCTTCGAAGGGACTCATCTTAGTTGACGTCTGATAGCCATTATTGTATTCAAATTTCACTAAGTGTAGGTATTCCTCCCACTTAGTTGGTTTCATTATTATGTACATTTGTAACATGTCTTCCCCAATCTGATTCATTCATTTAGTTTTCCCATCCGTTTGTGGATGGTAGATTGTGTTGAAATTCAGGTTAGTATCCAAACCTACAAACAATTCTTTCCAAAACATTGATGTAAATTTGACATCTCTATCTGAAATCACCATGTTAGGAATTCCATGCAATCTAAATATTTCATTCATAAATATTGTAGCGATGTTGATTGCTTTATAAGTAGATTTCACAGGTATAAAATGTGAAGACTTGCTATGTTTATCGATCACTACCATAATTGAATCATTCTTCTTTTGAGTTTTAGGAAAACCTATGATGAAGTCTAGTGAGATAATCTCCCACTTCCATTCTAGTATAGGCAGAGGCTGTAGCAGGCCGGTGGGACGCTAATGTTCAATCTTCACCTTTTGACAATATAGGCATTTAGATAAGTATTAAGTTGTCTCACTTTTCATGTTAGGCCAATAAAACAATTTTCTAAAAGTTGTTACCATTTTTTGGTATCCTGGATGACCAGAATATGGCTTTTTGTGCAATTCATCCAAAACTATTAACTTTAAATCAATCGAATTTGGTATGTATAGCCTTTTTTTGAACCTTAGTAGTCCATTTTTATCCAAACTCAGATCTATTTTGCCCAATTTTTTTGCATTTCCTTGTAAATCTGCTACTGTTTTGATGTATTTTTCATCATTACAACTTGCAGATTTAATTCTTTGTTCAATGTTGTTTTCTTCTTTGCTAATAATTATCTCAAAAATTCCATTCGTCCTTCGGCTTAGGGAATCAACAACTTTGTTTTATTTTCCTTTGATGTGTCTTACATCAAAATCAAATTCACTCAAGAAGTCCAACCCCCTCGCTTGCCTTGCATTAAGATCTGGTTGACTGAATAAGAATTTTAAACCACTCTTATCGATTAGCAACATAAATTACATCTGCTAATTCCAAGTCATGTGTGACATAGTTTTGTTCATGTTCTTTTAGTTTACTTGATTCGTAACAAATAACGTGCCCCTCTTGAGTTAGGACACCTACCAAGCCTTCTTTTCTTTCATCCACAAAAAATGTGAAGTCTTTATCTAGGTCTTCTACCCTTAGAATAGGTGTTGTAGTTAATAGTTCCATTAGCTTATTAAAGTTGTCCTAACATTTTTGTGACCAAGTAAACCTTACTCCCTTTTTCTGTAGAGATGTAATTGGGTATGGGATCTTAGAGAATCCTTCGATAAATCTGCGGTAGTAACCGATAATTCCCATAAATGATATGATGTCAGCTACATCCTTAGGGATAAACCATTCCATAATGGATCTGATCTTCTTTGGGTCAACTACAATACCTTCTTCGAATATTACATGTCCTAGGTACTGTATTTGTTTTTGGTAGAAGTCACATTTGTCATATTTTGCATACAACCTGTGCTTCCTTAACGTCTGCAATACTATTTTCATATGTTCTTCATGTTCTTCTTTCATTTTCGAATAAACTAAAAATTCATCGATAAATACCAAAACAAATTTATCCAAATATTGATTGAATATACTATTCATCAAACACATAAAGGTTGTTGGTGAGTTGGTAAGACCAAAAAAAATTACGACAAACTCATAGTGTCTGTATCTGATTCTAAAAGTTGTTTTATTTATATCTTCATCCTTTATTCTCACTTGGTGATAACCAGACCTTAAATCTAACTTAGAGAAAATCTTTGCTCCTCCCACTTGGTCAAATAGGTTGTTAATTCTGGGTAGAGGAGACTTATTCTTAATCATCATCTTGTTTGACTGTCGATAATCAATACATAATCTTAAAGTTCCATCCTTATTTTTAACAAAAAGGATCGGTGCTCCCCAAGGTGAGACACTTGGTCTGATATATTCCTTGTCCAACAGTTATTGTAGATGAATTTTCGTCTCTATTAATTCAGGTAAACTCATCCTATAGGGTGCCTTAGATATCGGGGAAAATCCATGCAGTAGATCGATAGAGAAATGTATCTCTCTTCTTAGAGGCAATTCTGGTATTTAGTCCACAAATACATCTCTAAACCCATGTAGGACTATAAAGTCTTCTAGACTGGGTTTATCTTCCTTTTCTAACAGATTAGTTACTTGAATAACATAAATTTGACAACCTTTATTCATGCATTTTTTAAACTGCATGGTTGTAATCTGCCTAACTGAGACTAGTTTTCCGATGCCTTGTATTGTCCTAACTGTGTTGTTTTCATCTCTGTAAGTAAGTGAGTTTTCGTAATAGTTCAAAATTACTTTATGTTTCTCTAACCAGTCCATTCCGATGACTATATCGTAAGATCCCAAAGATAAAATATTCATATTTAACTTTGTATTTTGGCCATCTAAATCGAGTTCACATTCAGAAATCAAATCTGTTACTTTTATCTTAGTCCTTGTAGCTAATTGTACTAACCATGACTTAGAATTATTTACTTTCGAGAGCTTGTTTAAATCAATTAAATCAGGAGTAACATAACCTAGACTAGATCCTGAGTCAATTAGAATAGAAATACGATTATTATTAACTTTACCTTCAACCTCCACGATAGTAAATAGATGATCAACTTGTCTGCCATCTACAACTGTATTAATTATGTGCACATTTCCGCCCAAATCTCCTACTATAGAGGCTTTTTGCAGGTTATGGACTTTGGTCCTTGTTGCGTAAGTTAAACGTGGACAGTTCCTCCTCAAGTGAGGTTCGCCACACTTCCAACACTTTAATGGTTCCCAGGGGTTGTTCCCAACTTTCTTGACTCCCATATTAACTAGTCTTCCTCCGCCTTGGGCATTCTGGTTATTGAAGTGAAAATATTTCCTTTGGAAGTTCTTTTCCATATTCTAGAAAGGGGTTGGTTGGAATCCTTTGTTCCGGTGATTCATTCTCTCTTGTTTCTTATCCTTCCATGCTTTGGGAATTTCAGATCGTTGTTTGTACTGATCATAGCACATCCAGGCCTTTCTAAACGCTTCGGTTAAATTTTTGGGGTTTTCGAATTCAATTCTTTCCTTGTATGACTATGGTAGACAACTTAAGAATCGTTGTATTTTTACTCTGTCTTCCTTGATGTATGCCACAAATCTTAATAATTCAAGAAATTTATTTATCAGATCGTCCATGGTCATTTGTCTGAGTCTTAGCTCATAAAATTATTTAGTCTTTCTTTCGTAATAGCTTTCTAATAAAAGCTGCTTCTTGAAGTATTTCTTGAAATCTGACCATTCCATCTATTTCTCTTTTAATACCTTGGCTAATTTAAGGTCTTTCCACCAGATACTCTCTTTTCCCTTCAGGTTATAAATGGCCATTCTAGCTTTCAGGTTACTAGAATAATTATAAATCTTTAAGTATTTCTTTATATCTAGTAACCATGCTTCAGCCTCTTCACCCGTCCTTGATTCTCTGTCAAAGGTGGATGGTTTTATCTTCTTGAATTCACCTTCCAGGTGATCCATCTGTTTTATTTTCCTTCCTGTGGTTGCTTTGTCTCCTACCACTTGTGTGCCTTCGGAAGAACTTTTCTCATTTTTTGTTTCATGAATAGAATTTTTAGAGTCTCTTTTGCTGACTTCCTCCTCCTTGTCGTTGTATTTTGGGATCTTATTTGTTACTATGCTACGCCACAACACTTCATCAATTCCTACTGGTCTTTGTGTGCCTTTTTTAGTTTCTCTTTATCTGCCTTGAACACTTGTAGTTCCACGATAAGGTTCCTCATTGTTTTCAGAACCTGGGTGGTTGAACTTCCTTCACTGTTCTGTCCAATTTTTTTAGGAGGTACTTAATCATGATTCTCTTCAAGTTTGATCTCTTCTTTGTTCTATGTGCCATTATCACAACATACCAAAATTGTTCTATTTGTAACAATAAGAATTTTGTTAGATTTTTTCTTTTAACAAAAACAAAATGAACTAAACTAATTTGGCATTTGCCTGGGGTCCAAGTGATGTAACGTTCATCTCCGATACCATATGTAATGTACCCCAAATTTACCAAATGAAAAAAAAAAATGTTAGGTCCATTAAAACTCATTGACTCTGCAATACTTATTTAGGCATAACTTTAATTGTCGTCGCTATTGGAATTAAAAATGTACCTTATGTAACTGACATTATTGCAATTAAGATAGTTATCTTATCTATGTGATGTTGTACTATAGATAGATTGTAGTACATATAAAATGGTGAAGAAAAGACTAGCATTTTATCTGCTCTGTATGTCTGTATTTTCTTATTCTATCTATTTAGAGACTATGGTATCCCTATCATAACCTAGACACCATTATTATCTATATAAGTGGCTTACCAAAATTCTCAACACATATATAGAAATCTTAGGTGCATATTTAGTTTTGTAACCATTAAGTGAAATCCTAACACTTACTTATATATATATATAATTCCACACATGGAGTTTTCAGCATATCTCACTATGCATATATATATATATACAAAATTATTTGTTTTACCATACGAAAGTAAACCTTTGCTCATTATATATATTTCATGTTCATATATAAATATCTATGTCATAGGTTATATGAACTAATTCATATTTTCACTATTCCACAAATCGTATTTTGTAACAAGGCTTTCCACCACATTAGTTCATGCCCTTTTGATTCATGATTTCACCTTCTGTATTTTTAACTAGGGAAGGATTAATATACATAAGTACCATAACATCGGCCGTCTATCCGTCAGTTCCTCTGGTATTTTTATATGCATAACTACATACATAAACCTCAATCCGCTTGTAATTTCCCTCTGTGTTTAAACAGTTATAATGTAAATTACTTCAGTTTACAAAGAGAAGTAAGGTTGAACCTTTCTCGTACTCTGCCTTAATGCCGTTGAATTTGTAAATTATTTTTCCCTGATTTTACAATGTGCATACTCGTAATATTATTCTTTGTGTATGCAAAAAGGGTTTCTTACCTATATGTGAAAATCATAACTAATTCTGTGAGACTTTTGTCTTAAAACCTTTGCGTTTCATATACTTATATAGCATTGTAAAATTCGTAAAATCTACACTCTGTGTATAAATAAAAGGCTTCATTACCCTTTGTGGAATATGTGACTGTGTGTTATGTGAGTTATTCTAAATCTGTGTAAGTTGTAGTTTGATATCTCAGTAAGCAAAGACATTGATTTCTCCTCTCGAGGTTGCGAAAATGTGCTCTGTTTTACTTATTTCACACTGTGTAATCTATAACTCGTATAACTTCTTTATCACTATTATGATTCATAACTTGCATAATTCTTTTGTATTCATGTGTGATTTATAACTTGTATTTTAAATTATTTATGTTATAAATTGTAGCTTGCATTCTGCACTTAAAGGAAGTAGACACAGATTTCATGTTCATATTTCATCAATTAATGATGGGGCCATGATTTGTTTTTTGTGAGGGTACCCATCAGCAGGATTATGGACCCACCTTCCCACTTTGGTCATGGACAGTCGTGGCACAAGTTCCTGTGGTGATTTGTACTTCTCCGAGTTCAAGATAAGTAATTATTTATCTCAGTGCTTATAAGTGAATTCCATTTTAAAGAATAGTATAGTTTTCTCATCCCTACCCCTTTATCTCTGCAGGTTTATGCAGTTCGAAGGGAACATATCAAGGAGAGCCTCCTTGCTCGAAAAAGGTATTCGAGTTTCGATCTTGACGTTTTATACAAAACTTCTCAGATTATGTCCATCAATGGTAAAGGAGTCCTTGCCGTAGGGTACTCCACGAAAATAAATTTGAACCATGGTTTCATGTCTACACAGATTGTTTGTAATTTATTTTTAATTGAATATACAGGTTGTAAAAGAAACACCATTCTGAACAAGATTCAATCACTATAAAAATTGTTGTAGCATGTATCTCTAGACTATTGAATCACTATTTGTCTATGGATTATAAACATACATAATATGTGAATTTTCATAAATGAGGATTGTTATTTGTTCCATCTATTTCTCATGAAACTTGTGCAAAATCTGAAACAATAATTCTACGTATATATCTACATCCAATTCAATGGTTATTATAAATACAGTAGCAGTCCTAGTTCTTTGAAACTTGAATATGTGTGTGTGTGTGTGTGTGTGTGTGTGCAAGCATTTAATCCTACTAAATGATTGTTAGGGACCTACAATAGTACTCTTGTTTTTCCTTATGCATGATTACACATATGTATATATCTATACATCTATCCATATATGTATAAACAATCATCACATACACCATCTCATTTATGACATCTAAAAATCAACAGAATATTAGCAAGAAAACAAGTCCAGGTACATATCCTAATCTGATGCTCGGACAAAAATGGAACAACCACATTCCACCCAACCGTAGAACAAAACAACCAAGTTTACTTTCTTCATTCACCCCCTAGTATGACCATGAGTCCATAAGGGAGAATTTAAATGATCCTCCTTTGCTATAGTTCTCTCCCAGAGATCAAAAATTCCCTTGCCTCACACTCAACAATGTTCATAACAACAAGTAGTTTCCTTTCTCCAACATACTAAGCAACGTCCTGCCTCCTCCATATGTTGTATTTATGCACATCTTGTGCCTAGGTCTTTCCTTCCCTCCTTGGGAATGTTCACAACTTTACAAGTCCCTGATATTCAGGGGCTGCTAATGGTCAAATCCCTCATTTTCCACTTGTAAAAATCAACCCTGAGGTAACTCAAATATATTCCCCACTCATGGAGTCATGGTCAATTGTTTTCAACCTGGTTGTTCCATTTCTCTTCCAACATTTAATATATAAAAAGGTTTATCTTTTACATGTATCACAATCAAGAAGTTACTTGGGAAAATCAAATCCTTTCCCAACAATCATAAATAATTAATTACAATAATCAAATTCCAAATTTGATTTTTCCATAAATGGAAAATAATTTCCAAATTCAAATTTGCCAAAAACGGAAATTTTTTCCCAGGTACACTTAGACTTTAATAATTGATTATTTTGGGGGATATTACAGATTTCCAGGATGCTCCTGAGGGTGTCAAGGGTGGAAATGGTCAATGATTGACCAAATACTCTCATTTTGTATCTAGGCCACGATATAGATGTTTTTTTGTGTTAGGGAACTTGTTGTCACTTTGTATACTAGTAACGAGTTTCCATTTTGTACAAAATGTACAATTTAGACGATGTTGAATATATATATATATATATATATATATATATATATATTTCATGGCATGTTGAATATATATATATATATATATATATATATATATTTCATAGGCACGATTTTTATGAATCTCATTGTTTCTACATTTGATGTTGATGAATATATGAATTTCAAAGTGTTTGAATTCCAAAGTGTATGAATTTTATGTGTATTAATCCCTTGATTTGATTCTAAAGTGATTATAAATACTTGCATTACACATTAAGGAATATATTATGGTGGAAAATATTTATCAGTGCTAAATCCATAAGCAATTAATGGTTCTCAAGTAGCATTGCTTGTTAATCCACCATGTATCTCTACATCATTGATAGATCATTCCTTCTTAATTATTTGTATGAATGTTGTGGATATCCATATTCTAACTCAAACCAACAATATGGACTACATCTTCAATTATCTTCATCTAAATCCAATGAAAATTCACACTCAAATAGTGGTCAGTTGAAAATATTGTGAGCTAAAAAAAGACATATTACAATAACTTATTATAGAAATAATTTTTATCATTTATCTTCTACATAATTGTAAATCACTTAACAATTTCAACTTAATGTTGTTTTCTAGTAAGCACACATTATTCCTCTCGTTCTATGAATGACATATACAAAATCATTTTATTTATGTGTAACCCTTCATAAATGCCAAAAACACTAGTCAAGGACTCATTAATGCACATGTTTGTTTAGATTGTGTAGTGGGTATATGTAAATTTTGTTAAACCCATCAATTATTAATAACATTTATTTTGTCTTCCATGATGTCCACTAAGCTTATTGATTTTGATCAATAGAACAAGAGAGTTTACATGGAAAATAGATCTTAGAATGGGTATTATTTTCCACCTACAAATAGAACTTTTGAGGTCACATTTCATGAAACGCCATAGAAAGTAATGATATGCTACCAAAATTCCTCCAGGGATACTTGAAACCATTATTATTTTCCCTTCACCATCTATGAGAGTTTATTGCACATTCCTACCCAATTTTTGGGTTAGAGCACACAAAGAGACAAAGGACCGTCCCAAACCCAATCCCACAATCCTATTGATTCCATTCCATTTACATGTCATGACATTGCCATGCTATGCCTTGCCATGCCATATCATTGTCATTCCCTACCAATTCATTCCATGGCTGCCATTTCCATTTGCATGCCATTGTCAAAAATTTCCATGCCATGCCATGCCATTTTCATGCCTTGCCATATCATGTCATTTCCATGCCATTGTCATGCCTTTCCAAGACATGCCATGGAATTCCATTTCCATGTCATTTCCATGCCATCTCATTGCCATGTCTTGCCATGCCATTTTCATGTAGCTTCCCATGCCTTGTCATGTAGTTTCTCATTTTAACCTATATAACAATAAAAATAACTTTCCATTTTCATGCGATAACATTGACATGCCTCGCCAAGACAATAAATGATATTAACTAAGTTATAACATGATAAATATAACAACTCTTAACACAAGTAATCATTAAATGAAAGGGTGATGAAAATTAAATCCTAAACTAGGGTTTAAATAACAAATGCTTGTTGAAATGCAAGATGACACATAACAACCCTAGAATATTCAACACATCCAACCCTAGAATATTCAAGACATCATTGCTATGCCTGCCAAGCCATGTCATGGCATGCCATTTTCATGCTTTTTCAAGCCATGCCTTTTCAAGCCATGCCATTGTCCTGTAGCTTCCCAAGATGGCACACAACATTCCTAAAATATTCAAGACATCAATCCCTATAATATTCAAGACATCATTGACATGGCACATAACAACCCTAGAATATTGAAGACATCATTTTCATTCAATTTCCATGCCTTGACATGCCATTTCCAAGCCATGCCATGCAATAACATACCATGTCATACCATTCCTATAATATTCAAGAAATCAACCCCTTGCATTTCCTTTCTATTCCATGTCTTTCCTTTCACTACTGCATTTGGGTCAAATTCCGACGGCACGTTCAATGCAATTTCCACTTTCTATTGTCAGAAGACTGACAAACCTTGGATCCTCTCAAACGTCGTTTCACATGATGTCATTTTTCCGACGACCTAATTTTCGTCTCTCTTGCGACGTTTCAAACGTGGCAAGAGAGACGTTGCAAATGTGGCAAGACCGACGTTTCAAACGTTGCAAGAGAGACGTTGCAAACATGGAAAGAGAGACGTTGCAAATGTGGCAAGACCGACGTTTCAAACGTCGCAAGAGAGATGTTACAAACGTGGCAAGAGAGACGTTGCAAACGTGGCAAGACCGACGTTTCAAACATGGCAAGTGAGACGTTGTAAACGTGGCAAGTGAGACGTTTCAGAGGTGGAAAGACTGACATTTCAAACGTGGCAAGTGAGACGTTTCAGACGTGGCAAGAGAGATGTTCTGAAGGTGGAAAGACCGACGGGAGGAGGTATTAGCTCTGACGTGGTTTCTATGGGAGCGACACTCTTGAACGTCGCAAGAACGACGTCCATCAGGTGGCAACAATGATGGCCAGGAGTTACTAGCTCCGACGTGGTTGCTATGGGAGCGACAATCTTGGAGGTGGAAAGA
>SNQJ01S0010594.1:95439-108598 GCA_010110895.2 Picea sitchensis | reverse complement strand
GGAGGGGAAAACCTAGTTTCGCAAACGTCACAATTGCGACATGCATTTTCACAAACGTGGCAAGAGAGACGTTCCAGTGGAAAACGTGGCAAGAGAGACGTTCCAGTGGAAAACGTGGCAAGACCGACGTTAACGTGGGAATTGCAACATACATCTTCACAAACATGGCAAGAGAGACGTTCCAGTGGAAAACGTGGCAAGACCGACGTTAACGTGGCAATTCCGACATACATCTTCAGAAACGTGGCAAGAGTGACGTTCCAGTGGAAAACGTGGCAAGAGCAACGTTAACGTGGCAAGACCGACGTTAACATGGCAATTGTGACATACATCTTCACAAACATGCAAGAGTGACATTCCAGTGGAAAACGTGGCAAGAGTGACGTTCCAGTGGAAAATGTGGCAAGAGCGACGTTAACATGGCAAGACTGATGTTAACGTGGCAAGAGCGATTTTATCGGGCAACATGAACTTTTTTTTTTATAAATTTCCTCTATTTTGCGACAATATGGACAGTTTTGTCCATAACGCCGCAAATAAAACGTCGGAATTTTTACAATATGTAGCAGTGTTTGCATTCCTTTCCTTGCCATACCTTGTCATGACATGACATGCATTACCTTTCCTTGACATGTCATGCCTTTCCTTACCATGCATTTCCATGCATTTCCTTACCATGCCATGCATTTACTTGTCTTACCATGCCATGCATTTACTTGTCTTACCATGCCATGCCATGCAGGATTTGTCATACCTTGACTTTCCTTTCCATGGTATGGTATGGTATGTCATTCCTTGCCATGGTATGGTATTGTATTCCTTGCCTTGGCTTTCCTTGCCATGGTATGATATGGTATGCCTTGCCTTGCCTTGCATGGTATGGTATGGTATTGTAAGGTATGACTTGTGTTTCCATGGTATGGTATGAATTGTCTTTCCATTTCCTTCTCTGGTATGGTATGGTATGGTATGGTATGTCTTTCCTTTCCATTTCCTTGTATGGTATGGTATGGTATGGTATGCCTTACCTTACCATTTCCTTGCATGGTATGGTATGGTATCATATGGTATGCCTTTCCTTGCCATTTTCTTGTATGGTATGGTATTCCTTGCCTTGCCTTGCCTCGCCATTTCCTTGCATGGTATGGTATGGTATGCCTTTCCTTGCCATGCCTTACCATGCCTTTCATTTCCTTTCCTTGACTTGCATGGCCTTGCATTGTATGGTATGGTATTGTATGTTATGCTATGCCTTACCTTGCCTTGTATGGTATGGTATTCATTCCCTTGCCTTGCCTTTCATGGCCTTGGCTTTATTAGCATGATATGATATAGTATGGTATGCATATGGAAATGGTATGGTATGGTATGCATTTTCTTGCCATTGTGTTGCATGATATTGTATGGTATGATATGCATTTCCTTGTGATTTCATTGTATGGTATGCATTGAAAATGGTATACATTTCCTTTCCATTGTATGGTATGAATTGACAATGGTATGGTATAGTATGCATTGTCTTGGTATGGTATGCATTGGTATTGTATGGTATGGTATGCACTGCCTTGGTATTGTATGGTATGGTATGCATTTCCTTGCCATTGCATGCCATACCATACCATTTCCTTGTATGGTATGGTATACCATTCATGTTATGGTATACCATTTCCTTTCCATTGTATGGTATGGTATGGTATACATTGCCTTGCGATTTCCTTGTATGGTATGAGTTGGAAATGGACATATGGTATGGTATGGTATGGTATGGTATGCATTGGTATTGTATGGTATGGTATGCACTGCCTTGGTATTGTATGGTATGGTATGGTATGGTATGCATTTCCTTGCCATTGCATACCATACCATACCATTTCCTTGTATGGTATGGTATACCATTCATTTTATGGTATACCATTTCCTTTCCATGGTATGGTATGGTATGGTATGCATTGCCTTGCGATTTCCTTGTATGGTATGAATTGGAAATGGACATATGGTATGGTATGGTATGGTATCCATTTCCTTGCCATTGCCTTGTATGGTATGCATTGGAAATGGTATGGTATGCCTTGCCTTTCCTTGCTATTTCGTTGCATGGTATGGTATGGTATGTCATGCAAGGTAAGGCAAGGTATGGTATGCCTTGCGTTGCCTTGGTATGGTATGGTATGGTATGGTATGGTATGGTATTCCTTTCCTTGGCATTCCCTGCCATGGTATGGTATGGTATGGTATGTATTTCCTTGCCTTGGTATGGTATGACTTGCCCCGGTATGATATGCCCTTCCTTGCCTTGGTATGGTATGGTATGGTATGTCTCTACATGCCATGCATTTCCATGACATTCCTTTCCTTCACTTGTCATGTCCTGTCTTTCCATACCATGCTTTCCCATCCCATTCATTTCCATGCCTATCCTTGCCTTCACTTGCCATTCCTTTCCTTTTCCATGACATGTCTTTCGATACCATGCCATGCCTTTCCATACCATGTCATGCCTTTCCATGGTATTCCTTTCCTTTCTATGACATGTATTTCCATGCCTTGCCTTGCCATGCCATGCCTTTTCATACCATGCCTTGCCATGCCATGCCATGTCTTTCCATGCCTTCACTTGCCGTGCCTTGCCATCAATTTCCATGCCTTGCCTTGCATTCACTTTCCATTCTATACCATTCCATTCCATGCCATGCCTTGACTAAATGAACAAGTTTAATACACAAATAATGATTTTACTAAATGAACAAGTTTAATATGTAAATAATGATTTTACTAAATGAAAAAGTTTAATACGTAAAAATTACAATCAAAGGATTCATTAAGAATGAAATTCTACAAATTGTGATCCCATATATCTTATATAAAAATACTTGCATGAGAATTCCAATGTTTTGCTCAATGAGGCATAGTGCAATTTCCGAAGAGGAGGTCGATTTTCAAGAACACCATGTCCAACATTTGTAGGTAGTGTAGTCGCATGGGATTGGGCCAAAAATACTTGTGGGAGCTTACAAAACTATTTTATTTCGCTCGGTTTGAATTTTATGCCTCCAGACCAAATTGGCCACATGCCCCTAAATGGCTCGAGGAGGCGAGTTTCAACTCATGATAAAACTCAAAATGTGACTCAGATGGGAAAACAGTCAGTTGCATTGGATCCAAAGCATCGGTTTTCATCTAGGGGGACATTTCGTTGTCATTACGTCCACTGGAAAACCATTTGTTGGAGTATCTTTGACACTAGGGCTTTGGTCAATAAGGCATAGTGCAATTTCTGAAGAGGAGGTCGATTTTCATGAACATTATGTTGGGAATTTGTGGGTAGTTTGTTCATGTGGGGCTAGGAAAAGTATATCTATGGGAGCTCATAGGACTCTGTTATCCCTAATGGTTTGGATTTTATGCCCCCGGACCAAATTGGCCACATGCCCCTGAACGACTTGAAGAGGCGAGTTTCAACTCGCGATGAAACTCAAATTGGGAATCTGATGGGCGAACCATTAGTTGCATTGGATCCAGAGCACCAAGTTTCAAATAGGGGTCCCCTTCAATGTCATTCCATCCACCGAAAAATTGTTTGTTGGAGAATCTACGACACTAGGGTTATGGTCAATGAGGCATAATGCAATTTTTGAAGAGGAGGTCGATTTTGAAGAACACTGTGTCGAGCATTTGTGGGTATTTTAGTCATGTGGTACTAGGCGAAATAGACTTGTGGAATATTACAAAACTCTATTTTTCCGCTCAGTATGGATTTTATGCCCCCAGACCAAATTGGCCACATGTCCCTAAACAACTTGAAGAGGCAATTTGCAACTAGTAATAAAACTCAAACCGGGACTTGGATGGGTGAACCATTAGTTGCATTGGATCCAGAACACCGAGTTTCATCTAGGGGGGCCCTTCGTTGTCATTCCTTCTACCATAAAACTGTTTTTTGGAGTATCTTCGACACAAGGGTTTTGGTCAATGAGGCATAGTGCAATTTCTGAAGAGGAGGTCGATTTTGAAGAACACTGTGTCAGGAATTTTTGGGTGCAGCAGTCACATCAAATTGGGACAAATAGACTTTTTGGATGTTATGTAACTCTGTTATTCCACTCAGTTTGGATTCTATTCCCCCATACCAAATTGGCCACATGTCCTTGAATGAATTGACGCGACGAGTTGCAACTCATGATAAAATTCAAATCAAGACTCGGATAGGTGAAAAATTAGTTGTATTGGATCCAGAGCACCAGATTTCATCTAGGGGGGGGGCTCTGTTGTCATTCCCTCCACCAAAAAACCATTTGTCGAAGTATCTTCAGCACTAGGGTTTTGGTTAATAAGGAATAGTGCAATTTTTTAAGAGGAGGTCAATTTTCAAGAAAATTGTGTCAGGAATTTGTGGGTAATGTAGTCGCCTGTGTTTGGGAATAATAGACTATTGGGAGTTTACAGAACTCCGTTATACCACTCGATTTTTATTTTATGCCCCCAACCAAATTGGCCACATGTCCCTGAACGACTTGAAGAGGTGAGTTGTAACTCACAATAAAAATCAAACCGAGACTCGGATGGTAGAACCACTAGTTGCATTGGATCCAGAGCACCGTGTTTCACCTAGGGGAGCCCTTTTTTTGTCATTTCTTCCACCTGAAAACCATTTGTTGGAGTATCTTCAACACTAGGGTTTTGGTCAATGAGGCATAGTACAATTTTCTGAAGAGGATGCCGATCTTCACGAACGCTGTGTGGAGAATTTTTGGGTAGTGTAGTCATGTGGTCCTTGGCCAAATAGAATTTCGAGAGGTTACAAAACTCTGTTATGCTGCTCGATTTGGATTTTATTCCCTCTGACTAAATTGGCCACATGTCCCTGAATGACTTGAAGATGCGAGTAACAACTCGCGATAAAACTCAAACAGGGACTTGGAGGGGAGAACCATCATATTCCTTGGATCCAGAGAACCAAGTTTCATCTAGGGGGGCCTCTACACTATCATTGTAATTTATTCAATTCAAAAGCTATTTTTTCGAGTATCATCAACACTAGGGTTTTGGTGAATGAGGCATAGTGAAATTTTTGAAGAGGGGTTTGATTTTACAGAACACTGTGTCGACAATTTGTGGGTAGTGTAGTCGCATGGTCCTTAGCCAAATAGACTTGTGGGAGCTTAAAAAACTACATTATGCCACTCGGTTTGGATTTTATGCCCCTAGACCAAATTGGCCACATTTCCTTGAATGGATTGAGAAGTTGATTTGCAACCCACGATAAAAATCAAACTGAGATTCGGATGGGAAAATCGTCATTTTCAATGGATCCAAAGCACCTGGTTTCAACTAGGGGGGACCCTCTACTGTCATTCTTTCCACCAAAAAACCGTTTATTGGAGTATCTTTGGCACTAGGGTTTTGGTCAATGAGGCATAGTGCAATTTTTGAAGAGGAGGTCGATTTTCAATAACACATATTTGGGATGTGGGTAATTAAGTCGCATGGGCCTAGGCCAAATAGAATTGTGGGAGCTTACAACACTCCGTTATTCCACTCGGTTTGGATTTTATTCCCTCAGACCAAATTTTCCACATGTTCATGAATGAATTGAATATGTGAGTTGAAACTCATGGTAAAAATCAAACTGAGACTCGGATGGGAGAACGATCAGTTGCATTGGATCCATAGCACCAATTTTCAACTTGGGGGCCCTTCGTTGCCATTTTATCTACCGAAAAACCATTTGTTGGAGTATCTTTGAAACTAGGGTTTTGGTTAATGAGGCATAGTGCAATTTTGAAGACAATGTCAATTTTAAGGAATATTGTGTCAGACTTTTTTTGGTAGTGTAGTCACATGGTCTTGGGCTAAATCGACTTTTGGGACCTTACGAAACTCCATTATGACGCTCAGTTTGGATTTTATGCCCCCGAACCCGATTGGCCACATGTCCCTGAACGACTTGAAGAGGTGAGTTGCAACTCATGATAAAACTTAAACCGAGACTCAGATGGGAAAATCATCATTTTTATTGGATCTAGAGAACCATTTTTTATCTAGGGATCCCCTCCACTATCGTTTCGTCTACTGAAAATTTGTTTGTTGGAGTATCTCCAACACTAGGTTTTGGACAATGAGGCATGGTGTAATTTCTGAAGAGGAGGTTGATTTTCAAGAAAACTGTGTGGGAAATTTTTGTGTAGTTTAGTCGCATGGGCCTTGGAAAAGTAGATTTGTGGGATATTAAAAAATTCCATTATGTCGCTTGGTTTGTATTTTATGCCCTTGGACCAAATTGGCCACATGTCCCTGAACGACTTGAAAAGGTGAGCTGCAACTAGAGATACAACTCAGATAGGGACTCAGATGGGTGAAACATCAGTTGCATTGGATCTAGAGCACTGATTTTCATCTAGAGGGGCCCCTATGTTGTCATTTCGTCCACCCAAAAATCGTTTGTTGGACTATCTCCGACACTATGGTTTTGCTCAATGAGGAACAATGCAATTTCTGAAGAGGAAGTCGATTTTCAAGAACATTATGCCGGTCAAATGTGGGTAGTGTAGTCTCATTAGCCTTAGCCAAATAGACTTGTGGGAGCTTACAAAACTCTTTTATGACTCTCGGTTTGAATTTTATGCCCCTAGACCAAATTTGCCACATGTCCTTGAATGGCTTGAGGAGGTGAGTTTCAACTCATGATAAATCTCAAACCAGGACTCGGATGGGAAAACCGCTAGTTGCATTGGATCCGAAGAACTAGGTTTTAGAGAAGGGGTCTCTTCAAATGTCATTATGTCCACTATAAAACCGTTTGTTGGAGTATCTTCGACACTAGGATTTTTCTCAGTGCTTATTACATATGTATGAAAATTTAACACCTTGTTAGGCTAGACATTGCAAGGAAAGTGAAGGAAAGACATGGCATGGAAAGGAAAGGCATGGAACAACAAGGCATGGTATGCAAAGGAATGAAATTTAAAGGCAAGGCATGGCATGACATAATAAGGAAAGTTATGGCATGGAATGGCAAGGGAAGGAAAGGCAAAGCATTTAATGAAAAGGTAAGGCATGGTATGGCATGGAAATGCATGGTATGGGAATGAATGGAATGGAATGAAAAGGCACGGTATGGGAATGAATGGAATGGAATGGAAAGGAAAGTGAAGGCAATGAAAGGTAAGGCATGGCATGAAAAGTGAATGCAAAGAAAGTGAAGGCAATGCAATGAAAGGAAAGGGAAGGAAAGGCAGGGAAAGTGAAGGCAAGACAAGGTAGGTGAAGGCAAGGCAAGGAAAGGAAAGGAAAGGAAACACATGTCATGGCATGGCAAGGCAAGGCATGGGAATGCATGGAATGGAAAGTGAAGGAAAGTAAAGGAAAGTGAAGGCATGGCAAGTGAAGGCAGGGAATGTAAAAGAAGGGAAAGGCATGTCATGGAAAGGAAAGTAAGGGAATGGAAAGGAAAGGAATGGGATGGAATGGCATGGAAAGTGAAGAAAAGGAAATAAAAGTGAAGGTAAGGAAAGTGAAAGAAAGGCATGGAAATGCAAGGCATGGCATGTAAAGGAAAGGAAAGACATGGAAAGGCATGGCATGGCATGGAAAGGAATGGTATGGGAAGGAATGGCATGGAAATGAAAGGCAAGAAAAGGCATGTAATGACAAGGAAAGGAAAGTCATGGCATGGAATGGAAAGTCAAGGAAAGGAAGGAAATGGTATGGAATGGAAAGAAAAGGCAAGGAAATGAATGAAATGGCAAGGAAAGGAAAGGATATTGAAGGCAAGGCAAGGAAAGGCAAGGCATGGAAAGGAAAAGCATGGAAAGGCATGGCACGACATGGGATGACAAAGAAAGACATGGGAATGAATGGAATGGAAAGTGAAGGCAAGGAAAGTGAAAGAAAAGCAGGTCAATGCAAGGCATGACAAGTCATGGTAAGGAAAGAGAAGGCATGGAAAAGAAATGCAATGCAAGACGTGGCATGGAATGGCATGGCAAGGAAAGGCATGGGAAGGCATGGCATGGTGAGTGAAGGCATGGAAAGGAAAGGCATGGGAAGGTGTAGCATGGTAAGTGAAGGCATGAATAGAAAGGAAAGGCAAGGAAAGGCATGACTGACAAGGCAAGGAAAGCCATGAATGGAAAGGGAAGGAAAGGAAAGTGAAGGAAATACAAGGAAAGTGAAGGCATGACAAGGCATGGAATGGCATGAAATGTAAAGGCATGGTATGGAAAGACATGGCATGGTATGGAAAGGCATTGCATGGAAAGGCATGAAAAGGAAAGGCATGAAATGGCAAGGCAAGGCAAGGCATAGTAAGGCATGACAAGGCATGGCATGGAAAGGCATGAATCTCAAGGAAAGGTAAGGCAAGGAATGAATGATAAGTAAAGGAATGAATGTAAAGGAAAGGCAAGGCAAGGAAAGGCATGGAAAATAAAGGCATGGCATGGGTATATTTTAAGGTAGGGTATATTTTAACAACATTACAAATATTTTAATAGTAGTCGAAATGAAGCCAAAATTATTTGTTTTACATACCTATATGGTCATTAAAGTAGACCATCAATATCACTTCTAATATTGATGGTTTCCATTAACTTCTCATGATTAGAGTAAGGTAAGAAGTATCATACCTTTTATGAGTTATTTCTTGGGATTTTTTGTAGTTGGAGGTTTGTACCAATAACCATGTTTGTAAAGTGGTATACGACTTAACCTGGTTTATAATATTGAAATACATAACCACCTTTATTTCTTATTATTTCATCCCATGTCAGATATTCTCCTTTAATAACCATCAACCCAATCGAAAATTCAATGCCTTCGGAGTCTATTACTGATTGCATAAGGATCTGCTTTCCCTCTAAGCATCGTGTCAACCAGTAATCAATGCCCCATTCATTATCTCTTGGGGAAAACACTACATATATGTTCCCTAAAAACAATAGAGTGACAAAATGTGAGTCCACTTAATGACCAAAGCTTAAAACATTAATTCTTGTTATTCAAAATTTAATAGAAGGATTCACCGAACCTGGTAGTACAAGATACGGGACATGATCATAATCTGCTAAAATACTTGATTGGTCCTCCAATTGGGATAATTCCAAAGTTATACATTGACCAATGGGGAGTGATACATGATCCAATCTATCAACCCAGTCTGTCAATTCAAAATCATCCCATTCATTACTACTACATGGACCATAGAAGAAAGAGAGTTTTCTAGTCCATATTTCCACTATTGCATTGTCTGTTGTTCTAACTGAATGGAATCCATGAGTTCCCTGGATTGCTTTTCATTCATACCACTGTGATCGATCTACATCGACCACCTCCAAAAAATATCTATCTATATGTCCCTTTTTGTGTGATTGGTCTTCACGGGTTTTTGTTCCCTCTCCCATTACTAAAGAACACCATTCAAAAATGGATTTTGCATCTCAAATGAGGGAAATAGTAGTGAACTTCATTTATTTCCTATGTAATGCTATTTTTATGCATGCACCTACTCCATCATGATCCCCTTTCTCGTTCTTGTACTCAAAATAGTTCCAAATGTGTGGTACCTTTATTTTTTCATGCAACATACACAACCATTGAAATACACAAGAATTTTTGAACTAGCTTGCACAACCATTTGACCAAATCCAATGTTGATCCATCTGTATGTTCTTCTCCTTAAGGGGATTATAGAACAACTGAAAAAAATGTTGTGTGTATGCTAATTCATGGCACCGATCATCACTTATGTAGAAGTGATACTCTTTCAATATAACTATGTTTTTTTCATTACTATTCATTCCATGCATGTATATGACATGTACCATTATTTTGACCTTCTCTAAGTGATAATATTGAATTTGAATCTCATTTTGCATTTGAAGGGTGTAGTTCTCAACAAAATCAACCACTGATAAGACAATACCAACATGAAATGTATCTCTTCATATTCTAAAATGCTCATCCTGCCATCGAGCCACATGGACATGATGAACATAATTTCGTGTATTTTCGACAATTCCTTCATGAATTTACAAACTCGTAATTGGGAAGTAACCAATTGTGTATTTTTTCTTTCCAATCCTCCATCAATATCATATGTCACATATTTAAATCTTTGCAAGGAAACCTCCTTCCTCCCCATTTCATACTCATTGCTTACATGGCTTCACTTGCTTAGTAATGTCATTCCACCGCACCTGAGGCATGTTCCATCTAAGCATGTTTTTTGATAAAATGTAAAACCCTTTGGCCTTGTACAGAATATGTTGTGAATAAAGTCTCTAGATGATGACAATGGAAATATACGTAGGTATTCCTACAAAAGGGTGTTATGTAAAACACAATATATGTGTGTGTGTGTGTCATAATAATAACCATACTCAATGTGATATATACAACAAAACATGTTACAAATTATGTTTATTTGAACATATGAAGGCTTGCATTTATGGAAATATCTTTTGCCTTAGTTAAGTGCACTATGTACTATTTTGAATCTCTCATACAATTATGCCTATGTAATGTCAAGAAAATCTTTAATATTGGGTTCACGGTCCCTAGATCCCATTCTCAATTTTAGTACATTTTTTTGGTTGGAAGAAGGCCTTGTGTTCTCATGCCATAAATGTTGAACTAGTCCCTTAACTGCTCCAATTAACTTCATGTTAAAATGAGTTAGCCTTCTAGTGAAGGCCCACAAATCTGTTGGGGAACCTGTGTTGAGGATATCTCGTCTATGAGAATACTTTGTAAGGGTTTTGACATTGCATTTCAAGAGGTGAGATGTTTGTTGTAGCAAACAGTGTTTTCTTGTGATCTTGCTAACAATTGACTAGGAAAAGAGACATCAGGTTGCATTGCGGTCTTTAGAACGAGTCTTCTTACCAATTATTTGAAAAGAATATAAAAGGTTTATAAAAATATGATGACTTTTTTCTACACTTTTGACTATTTTAATGCCTAAAATTCTCCTAACAACAATCAAATTTACATATTTTAACAAAGATAAAAATAATTGATATTTAGTAGCATCGGATTTTGGTTCAAAATATTCTTCAATGATTTTATAATATTGATAACTAATAGTATGGTTAGGTTACTTACCTTCTAGTGATGCTAGACCACTTTCATCAATTTGAATGTGAATAGGAATTGTTCGTCGCACAATTCTCAATCTAGGTAGGCACGGTGAACCCCTATTTTGACACTCTTGAACTCCCTCTTGTGGAGTTAACAATGTTGTGGTTCTTTCCCCTTAAATCACTAATGGATCAACTATGGGAGGAGAGTGGACATGGGATTTTTTAGTTTCTGGAACATGTGACTGTCCAACAAGAGATTGCACCACAGGACCTTCTTCACCACAATGTTGTACATCGATTTCTTCTCTAATTTTATCCATTGTATAATCAACTCTAAGGAAATCCTCCATCATATGGTCATCCACAAAACTTTGTCTTGATGATATATTGTTTGGATTTCTCTCTAATGAACTCTTGCGCTTTGCTTCTAGTGATGGAGGAGAAACAACAACATCATCTATTCCATTAGAAATTGGATTTCCCTCTTCTGAAAGACTACTCTTTGACATAAATAAATTTTCCTTTTATATAAATTTTCCAACTCACTCAAAGCAATTTTTTGGCAATTTTGACAATTTACTATTTTTAGCAGTTTTTAACTTTCGGGCCATTTTGAGGGCCTAAATGAAGGTTTTATGGATCAAGCTTCTCAATGATAGCCAAAAACTCTAATTTATCTCCCAAAATGAATCTCCTCGATGATACCTTTGTAACGAGCTATCGTGCACCCCAAACAAAGATCGTATGCCAAAGTTACGCCCCTCGGAAGTTGATACAACAAACTACCCAAAACAGGGTCCACAAAACTGTTGGATTTTCATCTTCCAGGGTTAGGGTTTTGGATTTTATTTATGATAAAAAGGCCTTTGTATCCTCATTGTAAAATCATCTTCTCATGGATGTGAGTAGCCATCACATCTCTTCTCAGAGATAAGCTCCCACCATTCTAGCGAGTCTTTCACTCTGTATTTTACAGTCTTTGTACAATTTTGCTCATTAATAGAAAATTGTGTATTAGTGTATATCTCTGTTTATGGTTGCATCTCTGACAGATTTCTATTATATATATCCACTCTCATTTCGTGCCAAAAATAATTTGGATCATTCTTCTTCTACCTTTTCGATCGGTTTTTTTTTTCTTGAGGAATTTCTTTATAGAATTCAGTGGTTCCTCATGTTTAAAGATTAAAATTGGCTTCCAAACACCCACCGCAAATTTTTCTTTGTACTATGTAATAATACACAACCAAGTGGAGAATTTTTTTTTGTATTATAAAAGAAGACACATATAATAATTCCAATTCCAATTGCACTTGGACAAATTTGTCTTCTAATTCAAACAAGACATGAGAAGATACAAACAAAAATTCCAATTGCACTTGGACAAATTTGTCTTTCAATTTCAAGAAGACACAAGAAGATACAAACAAGAATTCAAAATTCACTTGCAAAAAATTGTCTTCCAATTCCAAGTAGACACCAGAAGATACAAACAACAATTCCAATTGTAGTTGAACAAATTTGTCTTCCAATTCCAAGAAGACACAAGAAGATACAAACAAAAATTCCAATTGCACTTGGAAAAAAGTGTCTTCCAATTCCAAGGAGACACAAGTAGATGCAAAAAGCAATTCCAATTTCACTTGACAAAGTTTTCTTCCAAATTATCCTACAATGGTTTGGCAATAGCACAAACATCTTTATGGATCTAATAAGAACACTAAAATAAGTAAAACCTGTTTATGTGGGTTGTTTTTGTCTGAAGATGTCACAGTTTTTTTTGGCCATGAAATAGATGAGGTGGGGTGTGCTTGGCATTGTTATATTTTTAGCTCAGGAGGTACTCTGAATGTTTTGTCTTTATGCAGATGTTACCTTAATATTTACACTACCAGTCACTTAACTTTGTAATAGTTTTTATAAAGTTGTTTAAGTGTTTTTTTTATTAAAGTGACCTTTTAATAAAGTGTACCTTCTATTTTTAAAGTGACTTTATTTTCATAAAGCACTTATGTAATAAAGTGAAATTTACTTTAATTTTAAATGAGACATTTTGGAGGGAATGGATCATGACCCTTGAT